>MU227448.1:1919026-1969346 GCA_018584345.1 Thuja plicata
TGATTTTAAAGTTTGGAAGTGAATGTTTCATTGTTCCTTCCAGATTGATAAATCTGATCTATCAAACCTTATTTGAGAAATGTATGTTGTTAGTTGTTGAGTTATTTGTGGTTGAACCCTGATAATTGAACTCACTAACCTATATGTTGAACAGTGTACCAAATCACCTGAATTTCACTATGTGTTAGATCTGGAACTATCATTTTCTTTTCAGGTTTCTGATTCATCCTTGGTGTATCACCCCTATCTATTTTCAGTTTTAAAGTTTCTTTTCTGTTTTTCCCTACTAAGTTTCAAATCAGGAGGTGATATCCCATATTTTATAGGAACCGGCCTAGAATCCGGAGATTCCTCTTCACTCATAGTCTACCCACAGCTAGGAGAGGTTTCCATTGTGAGGATGGAATTGTCGTGTAGCCCTAATGCCTGAGTTAGGGTGACAATTTTGAGCCTGAACAGTTATATTGAAAATTAGTTTATTTATGGAGTGCCAAAATCATAATTCAAAAAAATATAATTGAACAAATAAACAAAACAAAAATATTTAATATCATTTATACTATTCTACAATATAACATATATTATTTATATAATATTAATATTAATATTCTATTTATATATAATATATTTATATATTTCTCAATATAAAAAATATAATAAGTTATCTTCAAAAAATTTAATGATATATAAACAATTTTAAAATATTATATAAAAAATATTAATAAAAAATCTCAACACTTCTCATACTACAATAATATAAAATAATTAAAGATAAAAGTTTAAAATAATTACTATTGAAAAGACTGGTGAAAAATGAGCCAAAAAAGATATTTTTTAAAATATCCCCTATGTAGCTTACATCAAACCCAAAACCCAACGAAGGGCTCTGTTTGAGAAATGGTTTTCGTCAAAATCTACTCATTAAATAGATGACGTGGATCACACGTAACAGATGGGCGAGAGATGTATGTATGTCATTTTATACTATTTTTCCTGTACGGATGTACATTTTATCGGGAGCTTAGTTGTGAGCATACTAAAAATGCCTTGCAAATGACTTCAAATATTTTAAGCTTTACTCTTTTTTTTCACCACTCAATCTCGCTTTAAACCTTACCAGGTAAAATTATAATAATAGGGCTAACTTTTTTCTCTTGGCAATCTTGCTTTAAACCTTATCTATAATGTTGGAACTCAGCAACTCACTGAGGCATCTTGATTATTTTTCTCGTGTAAAATAATAATAGGGGTCCACCCTGTTTTAAAAGAAAAATATTTAAACTTTTTTATAGGTTTTGAGGGTATTTTAAATGTATTGGGACCTATGGCCTTTTTTTCTCCATTTGCATATTAAAATTATTTTGGGAATGATTTGAATAATGCTTTGACAAGTTTTGAGGGTATTTTAAATTTAATGGGACCCATGGAATTTTTTTTCTCCATTTACATGTTAAAATTGTTTTGGTAATGATTTGAATAATGCTTTTGCATCTGCATTTTAACATAAAGATATTATTAAATTATGATTTAAATAAAGTATTTATTTAAACCATAAACTAGCTAGAGAGTCCCACTTGATGCCTAGAAACTATTGCTTATAATTTGATTGTATAGCCTTATATGTAGTATTATTTAAAACACAATGTTTTAAATAATATAATAATCAATGCGAAGCTTAAATGAGAATGCAATGTCATGAGGCCAGTCGGGTCCCATTGTGGGCCCGTCTAAATTTTTTTTTATTCAAACGGATTCATAAAAGTGACTCTAGACCATTTTTGCATGCATTTGGATCAAAATCATTACACGCACAATCACTGTAGTTTGACCTTTGACCACTTTGTTTACTGTGACCCAAAACTGATCAAATGATGCCTTGAGACCCTGTAAATTGGTGGAGTTGTAGATTTGTATATTGAGAATCACGTTGTAAAATGGTTTTTTCTTGATGGTACATGAGGCAAGAGATTTTAATCGCCAAAGTCATGTATTTTGTACCTTCTAAAATTGGACATGTCAGAACACAACAAACTACATTTCATTTTGGCTATGTAAAAATAGAAAACCTTGCTCAGAACCTTTCCAACTGAAGATGGGAGATCATTTACATGTAGACAATTCAAGAAGTCAATTCACTAGTCAAAATATTCTTCTGGGTGTGAAATATTAATTACCAAAGAGGGCCTTCTGGAAGACCTTTCACTAACACCATAAATTGCCATTGATATGGAGTTGGTAAAAATATCGAACGACCTCCTAGAGCTCTGAAAATTTGCACATGAGCACATTAACATATTAACAATACATGGCAACAACTATTGTCTCTTGATAGTCACCTGATTATTGAAACATTAGTCTCTAAAATAGTTGCTTGACAGATGTAACAGTGTATACTAAAAATTAGAATAAATTATGTTTGCTTTGAGCTTGGAAAACCTAGAAAATGATATCACTGGGGTTTCAAAATGGGTGTGGGGTTGTTTTATATGTTTTTAGCACAAGACAATGATCCTTTTATTATGACAAATAGCTAGATCTGAAATGTAACCCCCCAAAGTAGGTCAGTTAAATAAATATGGAAATGAGCATGATGCATATTTGTGCTAACCCCTCAAAAGGAGTGCTTCACTAACAAGTCCAATCTGATAGCGAAGGGATTCAAGCTAAAAAATGTGTTGTCTGATAGAATTTGAACACATCCCCAAAGCAGTTTCTCATGACAATCACTGGGTCTCAAATTATTATCTTTCAAAGTAGGCCCTTCAAACACTTTTTTAGGGGTGTTCTTTTATACCTTAACAAAATTTTAATCATGTGCACTTCAAATTTTCTTGAAAATTTGAGAGCACCAACAGTAAATCTAGTTGGGGATGTGTGCCCCTTGTAGGCATGTCAAGGATTCAGATCTTTGGTGAAGCAGACCAGATACATTCCATAGAATTCCTTCCTTACTCGACTAAAAATCAGACAATTATGCAATTGGTGACCCCAAGCCACCAAAGATGTCAAACCAATATTTTCCTCTGTTGAACATATAATTATCATCATACAACAGTATGATCAGTCTGAAAAACTTACTGAATAGCATTTGATCGCACATATCATAGATGGTATCATTCACTTGTACATCGCACTCATCAATGTCAGCACACTTGTCATCAATTGAAATCATGCAATTGTACATATGTTGAAATACATCATAATCTAAAACATGTTTTTCACATTCACGACATGGTGGGTAATCACACATAACATGACATCCTTCAATTTTAACCTTTTATCATGCTCAGCAAAAAAATTAACCAGCTCATTTGAGAATTCAAAACATTCATAGTCTACCTTATTTTTGGGATAATCATACTTACCCTCATCATGAATTTGCACATCAAAGAAAATTTTACCAAGTTCATTCTTGAGCATACCATGCAAACACTCATATAATTCTTCATGATTGAATGATTGTGAATGCATATCTAAGTTGTCCTGAAACTCAAAACATTCACCAAAGATTCTAGCCTCAAACTCATTACCCTATTTATTGTGAGTTTCAAGCTGCCTCATATCCTTTTGTTCATTATTACTAACCTCCCCCTCATGAGAAATCTTGATATCAACCATATACTTCTCGTGTAAGCCATTTTGAACAAGGATGGGTGAAATTGAGTGACCAGCCTCAAGGTGTTTCTCTTCATTGCAAAAACTATGCTTAGTATCACATGAACTAAACCCATCTTCATTAGACTCGTCATCATAGCCATATACAGAATTATCAAAAATTGACAAGTTCGATATGTCAATTTCATCAACCCCTTGATTGACCTCACAAGATAATGTATTACCCTCATAATCTGAAAACATTTTATTTTCCTTATATAATGGATTTGAGATTTTGTGAGGACCATATTAAAATGTTTCTTGGTAGAATATTGCCTGATTATCCTTCATTACTTCATAATAAAAGGGATTATCTATAAACTGACTCCCTTCTATTGTCTCTTCATATAATGGATTGAAAAACTCTTGGAATTTATACTCAGCTGCACACATGTTGTCCTTTTGTTGATCACAAGGAATGTCTTCATGATGCAGGATCATCCTAGGATCCTTGGCAATCCTGCTCAACCAAAAAGATGTTTATTTTGTTCCTTAGTTTGTTTGGAGGCTGCTCAAAGAATTATTTGTTGCTTGGGTCTGTCGCTCGGGCATGCTTGTTCATTTGTCTATTGCTCGAGTTTCTCTTCTGACACTCAGGTTTTGTTTCCTATTGCTCGGTGTATTCCTTACCCAAGTCACTCTTTTGCTCGGTCATCCTTTGCCTGAGTTGTTTAATTTGGAGTTGGATCTGATGGTCGAATTCTGCATTGAATTTTGACTGCAGCATTTATGGTGGATCTCTCATTGGGGATTGTGTGGACCTAAATCTGGGTCAGGGGTTTCTCCTATGATTGTTTTTGTAGGCCAATCTATTGGTTGCCTTTTGTATTTAAGTTGTATTTTGTTCTTAGCTTAGGGAAGCATTTTTGGGAGGGCAAATCATATCAAGTGTTAGATCTGAGAATCTAGATTATGAGCCACATGTGTGCAGAAGATCTGCAATTTATCTTGAATTGTATCTTTTGTATTTGGCTGTAACCGGGAAGGACTTACAGCCTGGCATGTTTCATGTAATTGACTCTGAATTGAATATGAATTGATATAAGTTGTTATATCTTTGTGTTGTTGAGTTTTTGTTGTGTATCTTGTTTATTGGCTTTAAGCTTGGACAGTCATTTATTGGATCCTCCAACCTTGACTGCATCAGGTGGTATTAGAGTGAAGGTTGATCTGGTTTGTTGCTTGTGGATCTTAGGGTTTTCAAAAATCTGGAGAGATGCCTCTAAGAAGATTGGACCCTAGAGCGATTGTAGATCTTTTCGAGGAGGTGGAAGTGAGGATAAAAGAAAGATTCAGATCTGAGACGGTAGAAATGAAGAATGAAATCATAGAAGGTATCAGAAATGTTGGATTACAGAGAGGTCCTAGAACAGATGATGGTTATGAAGAAGCTGCTAAATATTTTGAAGTTGTTGGATCTAGTGGAGATGATAGAACTGATCGGATGGCGAGATCTGGAGGAGGCACATATGGTTGTTGTAGAGATATGAAGCTCGGTTGAGTATAAGTTATCGAATGGAGGTGTCCAATTTTAGGTACATTGAAGCCCGAGGAGTTGATTTATTGGATCGGTGAATTGGAAGACTACTTTGAGCTGGAAGACCTTGAAGATCCGCTTAGGGTAAAGTTGGCACAAACTAATTTGAAATGACATGCTTCTCTATGGTGGAAAAAATTATAGAGGGACCGAGAAGAAGAAGGTGATATGAAGATCAATCGGTGGAGGTTGATGGTGGAAAAGCTGAAGGCTAAATTCATTCCTATTGACTATGAACTTGAGTTGTTTTTAAGAAATTGCAGAATCTGAAACAGAAAGAGATGAATGTAGAAGAGTATACCGAGGAGTTCTACAAGTTGACAATTCGGTCTGGACATAGAGAACTTTCTAAGGAAAAGGTGGCAAGGTATGTTAATAGTCTGAAATTCAATATCCAAGATGAGATTGGTATGTTGAAGATAGACTCTATGGAAGATGTTTATCATTATGCACTGAAGGTAGAAGATAAGTTGAAGAGAAGACACTATGGTAATTCCTGAGGGAAAGAGAAGCAAGAACAGTCGGTAAAAGATAAACCTAGAGATGAGGAGGAACCAAAACCTGTTGAACCAAGGAGAAGAACAAGTAGAGGTGTATTCAGAGGTACTTGTTATAACTGTGGAGAAGAAGGACATCGATCGTATGAATGTTCCCATGCAAATAAGAAGGTTGGTAATCACCAACATGCTATGGTGAATGAGGTTGCTGAGAATGAACTTGTGGAAAATATGAATCTTTTGCTTTGGAGAACTTTGCTTCACTCACAACAAGCTGATCAAAAGAAGACTCTATTTAGAACCAGATGTAAGTGAAAAGATAAGGTATGTAATGTCATGATTGATGGTGGCAGTTCTGAGAACTTTGTTTCAGAGGAAATGGTTAATAAATTGAATTTGGAAAGGAGGAAACATCCTAATCCTTATCAGGTTAGTTGGATACAATATGTGTCTAAGGTCAGGATAAGGAGCAGTGCCTGGTTAATTTCAAGATTGGATCTTATTATGATGAGATATTATGTGATGTATTACCTATGGATGTTTATCACATGTTGCTCAGTAGACCTTGGTAGTATGACAGACATGTTATGTTTGATGGTCGTGCAAATACCTATATTTTTAGATAGGGTGAAACCAAGCATAGAATGATACCTTTGCAGGGAGGAGGAACTAAAAGATGTGGAGTTATCAAATATTGTCTGAATGACAGTGACAAACCTGAGAAGAAGGGAGTTAGCAAACCTGTCCAATGAATGAAGGGAAGGATAATCTGAAGGCAAAAGAGAATGATATCTCTGAGGAACTTACAGAGATGAAGAAATAGATAACATATTTGACTAAGGTGGTGTGGCAGATGTTGACACTAGTGACATGGAGAGATGCAGATGATAGTGAGTTGATTAGTCAGTCGGATGGGAATGTGGTTCATCAAAACACTGATGGTATCAAGGATGGTCAGTGTCAACTACTGTCAGTTGCAAGTAGGAGATATGAGAAAAGTTCTGGACTGATGAATTTATCGAATGAGACAATGGAAAAAATCAAGACAACATGTAATGAAAGGCTAGAAGAGATATGGGTTAAGAACAAGTATGGGATACCTATTTTGATTCCCTTAGGATGTTCATGATTTCCTTTATGGGAACATCTTCTTTACCTAGGGTGTCTGATGCAAGAGCATCCTAGGATCCTTGGCAATCATGCTCAACCAAAAAGATGTTTGTTTTGTTCCTTAGTTTGTTTGGAGGCTTCTCAGAGAATTCTCTGTTGCTCAGGCCTGTCACTTGGGCATGCTTGTTTTGTTGCTTGGTTCTATCATTCGTGCATGCTTTTTCATTTGTCTGTTGCTCGAGTTTCTCTTCTGATGCTTGGGTTCTATTTTCTGTTGCTCGGGGTGTTCCTTTCCTGAGTCACTATGTTGCTCGATCATCCTTTGCCCGAGTTGTTTAATTTGGAGTTGGCTCTAATGGACGACTTCAGCATTGAATTTTGATTGCGACATTTATGGTAGATCTCTCATTGGGGATTGTGTGGACCTAAATCAGGGTCAGCTGTTTCTCCTATGATTTTTTTTGTAGGCTGACCTATTGGTTGCCTTTTGTATTTAAGTTGTATCTTGTTCTTAGCTTAGGGCAGCAGTTTTGGGAGGGCAGATCATATTAGAGAATAGATCAAGTGTTAGATCTAAAAATCTGGATTGTGAGCCACATGTCTACAGAAGATTTGTAGTTGATCTTGAATTGTATCTTTTGTATTTGGTCATAACCGGGAAGGCCTTACATCCCGGCATGTTGCATGTAATTGACTCTGAATTGAATACGAATTGATATAAGTTGTTGTATCTCTGTGTTGTTGAGTTTCTGTTGTGTATCTTTGTTATTGGCTGCAAGCTTGGATAGTCCTTTATTGGATCCTCCAACCTTGACTACATCACTTCAATTGTATCAAATTTCATCTTTTCTTGAAGCATATTCATCTCTTCCATTTGTTTGTTGTCGTCACTTTGAAAATTGGATTCATCATCATCGACATAATCAACTTTACATGTGTAAAAATTATGAGGAGGCCTTACACTCTTACTCACATCATCAATTACACTTTCAACATTGCCTCCATATTCAAAAGCTATAGGTGATTCTATTTTAGATTCATATAAATTATCATGGACATTGGGAAATCAAACATGACTTGGCACATCATGAAGTGAAAGCACATAAGGTGAGCTAGTAGCATCATAATTATTGTCAACAAGGTTGGAGATATTTGGGAACACATAACCATTTTTATTTAACTACTATTTGTTGGAATTGGCTTCTATTGGAGTTGTTGGCATTCAATTTTTTTCATTGATATCAACACATGTTCAGTTGAAGTCTCAGTCAAACTGGTTGTCTCAGGCATAGGCAAGACTGACAATCATGTACAGATATTGTACAGACTCTCAAAGGATGCGAACACAGATATGTATTAAGGTACAAGATGGGATCTTATATCTAAGGTCACTTGAATTTATGTTTTTGTTTGCATGAGTTACAACAGTTTTGGTGGAGATTGTTGACAAAACAATGATAGAGAATTATGGCGGTGTTAGTGTTTGAGTTTTGTGGATAACATGAATGTGAGTATGTGTCATGTTATGCAAGCTAGGGTAATGTCAGGAGACATGTTGAGGAATTTGTAGCATTTGAGAGACAAATCCACATAACCCAAAGAACACATGCATGCAAGAAACCTGTAACAAAACAGAAGCAGGAAGAGGGGAGGAGAAGAACTCAGAAGTCGCTCAAGAAGTGAGAGCTAAATTGTAATATGAATTCATGAAAAAGAAACTATAAAGTTCAACTTATAAAGGTGAATGAAACCCTAAAATTGGAAAAGCAAGGTTGCACATTAATAATTAATATAAATATTAATTATAATGCACCTAAGAGACACCTTAAGTAAACTAGAATAATAAACAACTTAATTAATTAAATCAAAGTGATCTAATTAATAAGTGTAAATAGATAATTACTCTAACACCCCCCCTTAAGCGAATCTCAGGAGGTAAGCTAACCTAGCACAACTATGAAAGCAGGAAAAAAGGGTCCCGACAACAAGGCCTGATCAGGTACTCAAGCACAACCAAATCTTTGTAAAGCGAAGAAATAGAGAAAACCACATGGGAAAAAACCCTACTCCAAGAAGAGATAGAAGAAAATGCATAAAAGAATGGATCAAGAGACTCTCTCAAAACCATAAGTACAATCAAACCAACCATGAGAGAGGGATGAGACACCAAAGCCCCCTCAAAATGATGGAACCCCTATAGGAATGATTGAACCAATAGAACTCCAATGTGGAAGAAACAGAGGTACAGAGTAACAAGGAAACCCCTGAATGAGAGGTGAAACCGGAAGGCCGAGCTGGTGCTCAAAGGAGAATGAATAAGACTCCTGGAATGGAATCCCCAATGAAGGTGGGCCAATAGATGGGATGAATCTGTCAGCTGGGAGGAGATGAATGTCCTTGGATATGCCCTCAACAACTAGAGGGGAAGGCTTGATGCAGGGAGTGACCATAAAAAGGACTGCTGAAGAAGAATCATGCTGAACAAAGGCAGGCACAATAAGAGGAGGAGGTGGAGAAGCCACAACACTGATCTCAGGAGAAACACAGAAGTTTAGGTGACCCAAGTTCTTCTCACTAGGCACTCATGAAGTAGGAGAGATATTCTCTGACATAGGAGATGGTGGACCAAAATGGGAGGAGTACAGGTCGGTGGCATGATCAACTATCCCTGTAGCAACAATGTGGCCAGTCGCACTATCTCGGATGTGTACAGAATTTGCAGTGAACTTAACTGTCTTCTCTGTCTCACTGTGACTAATCTGATAAATGGAGAGAAGGTTCAATGATAAGGATGGAACACATAGTACATCATGGAATGCACCACCATCAATGTCAATAGAACCTTGACCACACATAGGCATAACAGTGTCATTCCCCATCAAGATGTCTGGGGTAGGAGAGGCCGCAGAAGATGAGAAGGAACTCTGAGAAGATGCCATATGATGTGAAGCACCAGAATCTAGAAACCACCTAGAAGAGGGAGCTATAGAAGATGCACATAAGGCATGACCCTTTCCATTTCCTGACCCATCTACCTGAGATGATGATGAAGAAGACCAGCGAGAAGAGGAAGAAGGAATATCAATGTTGCTCTTATGAAGAAGAGTTGTCAAATTAGCAATCTGTTGGGCATATCCATCTACCTTCTTCTGAAAGCACTAAGACTCATCATGATTGAACTTATTGCAATAAGTACACTTGGGTTTGTCTTTCTTTGATTTCCCCTTAGGTGAAGGAGGTGGGCTAGAGGAATGTTGGGAAGGAGAATCCTTCCAAGATTCTGTGGATGATGATACATATTTCTGCTCTGATTTCCATGGAGATGGGTGAGCAACCAAGGCATGGCTCATAGAACCTAAAGCATCATTCAACTGTTGAATCTTTGACTGCTCTCGAGTCAACCGATCATAGAAGGCCGCAAAGGAAGGCATATTGTGCCTAGGACCCAAGGGATCCATAGTGGAATAGAAAGTGGAGGAGAAAATCAAGAACTCTCCACAAAGATTTGAGAGTATCAAAAAGATACACTCATCATCTAATTTGGTCTTCCCACATCCCTGTAAAAGTGATTGGAGAGCATTGAACTTCATCAAGAAGTCCTCAATGGTGGAAAAACTATCAAGAGACAAGGATGTCAACTCTGCATCAAGTTGAAGTGCCCTGAATGCATTCACTATGCCAAAAAGATCTGCAAACCTTCCCCAATAGGCGTGAGGAGTGGTCAAACCATCCAGATGAAACAGGAGGTTGTCTAAAATGTGCAGTGCAATCAAACCAATGGCTTCATCCATTTTTTTCTTGTGCTAAAGGACCTCAAATGGATGTTGTAGAGCAGGCTGGTTCTCATCTAGACATGACCATGAGCCACGTGACATGAGTATCTTGGTCATGTGTCCTTTCCAGGTGTGATAATTGTGTGGTGTCAGTCGGGCCACAGAGGGGTCTGACATTAAGAGAAGAAGTAGATGGAAGTAGAAGAGTCATTTCTGAATTAAATTACAGAAAGAAAATGCACCCCCCCATAATGTATAATTCTATCCCCCTTGTACAGCAAATAAACAACTATAGAAAGCATAAAAAATGAGAGCAAAACCTGGATGCTAGATGCAGAGAGGAGGAAACTGAAGCCTCTATTTTAACTCCAAAAATGAAAACTCAAATAGTCGAATTAGAAGATGAGACTAGCATCATCACTTATGTCTTGGAAACACCTTTTCGATGATATTTTGCTTTTTGAAAATGGACACCGTATGCACAAGTTATGGCCGAAAAACCAACTCCTCCAAAAAATAGCTCTCTGGAAAAAACCAATCACGGAAAAAAAATTGATGGTCAAATGACTGTCGCAGCTGTCGGGAAAAATTTTGACAGTCGTCTGCACGTCACGGACCTGTCTCGCCGAAAAAATGTTTTGATCGCCGGAAAAGCTGAACTCACCGGGAAATTTTGAAATTGGTCGGAAAGATGACGTCACCCCCTGAAATGATGACATCACGGGAGGGTGTGACAGTCGGCGGCGTACGGGTGGTGGAGCGGAGGTGGTAGCCAGGTGGCGGTTCACCGACGGTGGTTGTTGGGAGGCCTGTTGATGGCACGCCAGCGGGGGCCGAGCGCGGGCCGCACCGCGGTGGCGCCGGGGTGGCGCGGTGGTGGCGCACTGGCTATGCTGCTGGCAGTGTCTGAAAAGTGCCCTAAAAGGGGTTTTTTAATATATTTTTTAAATTTTTTTTCTTGGGAAGCGTGTCATACGGCCGGAGGGCAAGAATTTTTTTTTCAGAAGCTACTGTGGCCAAATATGGCCAAATTTATATGAAAAGTTGATCTCCTAGGCCCTCTAAACGCAATGGCAGCATCTGTTTTTGCTCAAAATGCTCCAGACAAAAGTGCCTCCTCTAGATTGAAGAAAAAGGCATAAAGAAGTTGTGGTTTTCTTCTTCGAATCATGGCTTCAAAAAACCTTCAGACCAGGCAGCAGTAGGAAAGCTCTGATACCATGTAGGATTTGAGAGAAAAATCCACAGAACCGAAAGAACACCTGCATGCAAGAAACCTGTAACAAGAAAGAAGCAAGAAGAGGAAAGGAGAAGAACTCAGAAGTCGCTCAAGAAGTGAGCTAAATTGTAATTTGAATTCATAAAAAATAAACTACAAAGTTCAACCTATAAAGGTGAACAAAACCCTAAAACTGGAAAAGCTAGGTTGCACATTAATAATTAATATAAATATTAATTATAATGCACCTAAGAGATAGCTTAAGTAAACTAGAGTAGTAAACAACTTAATTAATTAAATCAAAGTGATCTAATTAATAAGTGTAAATAGATAATTACTCTAACAGAATTGTTTTTATGATACTTGGGTCATAGGACTCTTGGTGATGTCAGTTGTGGTGTGTGTTTCCTAGAGAAGACCTATTTGTGTCCGACTTCAAAGATGTAGCGAGTGTTATGGATGGCAAGCATAGATTGCAGATCTTAGATCATATTTGATGATTTTTAATTGTTTTTTACTTGTTCAAGGTATCATGTGTGTCTTAGCAAGGGGTTATGTAATTGTTTGTGCATTGGGGAAGTCTTAATTGGATGACCTAATTGATTTACTTGTAATCTGTATAAAGGAGAGCCATTTTCTTTTGTGGAGAGTGGTGTAGAGGATGTGAGCTTATATTTGAGAAGTCTATTGGATGTAGAGCAGAGATAGTGATTGATAGACTTCATTGGATCTGTTTAAGAAAAGCTAGTTGCTATCAGTCAGTTCACTGGATATTATATATTTGTATACCTATATCTCGGATAGCGAGTCTTGAAGGTAGATTTAACCTTCTTTAGGTAGTGTGTCAGGGCAGTGAGCCTGTTGTTTCTCCTGACTCCTAACAAGGTCTTTCCATTAATAGGGACTGTGTATTGTATGTAATAATCAGCCCCTAACATGGATACTATGTTAGGATTAAGTAATACTGAGAGGGGGTGAATCAATATTACAACACTTTAAAATTAAACTTAGCGATTTCCAACTTAACCAAATAAATACACAACTCATAACAACATGATTTTGTTCATGGGAAAACCCTAGCCAAGGGAAAACCCCAGTGGGGATGATACCCACAAATATGTACTAAAAGTATAGTTTCCATGTTAGGAGACCTAGCCCTGTTAGGAGTTGAATATTACATTAGTAAATTTCCCTATTAAAGGAGTACAAAACCTTGTTAGGGGTATACACTGGGCACACTGCTCTTACAATCAAAAATTTGTCTCAGTCACGATGCTTTATCAGAAATGAACTTATACAAGCATCTTCTATGCTTTAGTAGTTCTAGTTGTAGCTCGCATCACCTTCTGTCATATTATAACATCACAATGCATATATCTATTCTGTCATTCCACTTGCATACTTCACTTCTCAAAATCTTTCCATATATATACTTTATCTCATACTCAGTCGGCTCCCAAATACATCAAAAAACATGATCAACACTTATACAAAACTCACATACAAAGTTGGTGATCATACATTAGCAAAGTTAGGGTAATACCCAATCTGAATCCAATTTAGCACATTTGGATTCGGCAATACACTCCCTCAATCATCATGATTGTTCAACTGCTCAGTCTCACTGCTACATTGTCTTCTTATGACTTAAATCATCTATAACTTTCATCTTTGAGCTCCAAAATGTAAGAGACCTTAACAGAAGTTTTATCATATCCCAAAATACCTTTCTCTAAGCTCGCATGACATATTTTATCATATATAGTGCTCGCGGCTCAAGACTGTACTCATGTACTCAGTAAATTGCTTCCTGGACTTAGTCATTTTACAAAACCTTAGCACCAAGATTGTGTTTCGCTCCAAGCCACCATACATACATGTAGTGTTACCATATATGAAAACCCTTATACACTCCTGAATGGGCCACTTGCCAACAATCTCTCCCTTTGGCATTAATGGCAACACTTAGTGAAAAATGACTAAGTGCCCAATGCCAAAATAATGACTGAGTACTCTACTTCATATTATTTCTTTTATATCACCTCTACTATTCCAAATTTATCTTTTCTATCTTTCCTCTATGCATTTTTCATATCTACTTCTCCCCCTTTGACATCAATGGAAAAGGTATACAAAAATACAGTATATATAGAAAAATTGGTACAACTACTTACCAAATATTTCAAACCATCTTAAACATCTTGGAAAGAGATTTCCAAGATCTTCACTTCTTCAGTCCAGGTTTTTACCAAAATATGACCCACATGGATTAGTCCATTCAGCACAAATGATGATGTATCTTCTTCCTTCAACTCAGTAGGCATGTTTTTTGTGAGGGCCTTCATTGTCTTCCCCATGTCATAAAGGTGTATCTCAACAATTGATAGCTTAGGAGAGATCAAAACCTTTAGCACACCTAATCTTCCCACAACTCTCCCTTTCTTTGTATCCAATACACTTATCTTGTCTAGTAGTCTGGACACTTCCTTGTCTAGCTCTAAGATAGTGTGTGAGGAGGTCTCACAACTATGTACCAACTTGTCTAGTATCTTCCTGTCATGTACAATGATGTTCTAAATGTTCTGAATGTGTCTACTAGGATTTATACAATAAATGTATAACTTCCTTCCATGTTCCACACAAGCCTTTGCTTCAGAAACAAGGTTTCCTAGTATGCCTAAGTCACATGCAATAGACTTGCATGCTTCTTCTAATTTCATCTCCAAGTAAGTTTTCTCAGCTTTGACCTCAACAATCTTCTCTAGAGACTCATAGTGACTATCAAAGTCATCCAATGCCTTGGTCCTATCTCTCTTTATGTGCTTCACATTTTCCATGAATTGTTGTGCAAGGACTTCGCAAAGATTATACTTGACATTCTCCTTTACCATCTTATATGCCATGATTATAACACCAGCAGAAACTGAATTTGGTCAGCTTCTATAATGAATTTTGTACCCTAGTATTATTACAAATAGTCTTACATCTTGTTAGAAGATGTCGACCATAGTCATCACATATTTATCCCATTTAGAGTGGGTTACGGCTTCCAATAATGTATTGGCATTATTCTCTGCTACAGGGATGACTCCAGAGTTATCCAGACCAGTAATTTCATAGATCAACTCACTGCAAATCTTTATAGGTTTATCACCAATCCAAATGAATTAGTCATGTACTCTGCTCAATAGGATCTTGAGACATTCTTCTTCATCAAACTCATGCAGTTCTGTCATTTTCATTACACTTAGGTTCTCAAGATAAGAGAACTCATCCTTCCATTTTTCATCCTCTTTGATCATGTCTTTCATTTATTTGAAGATCTCAAAGTCTCTCAGAGACTCATACTTGCAGTGCATATAAGCCCTAATATCCTCGACGTGTAGAACTTCATAAGGCATTTGAGAAAACACGCCTTCAGGGTCATTTTTAGTTGATTTAAAAGGATGTCTCTTGAATTTGAATCTAGGCCTCTCATTTACATCAAAAATCATAGGAGTATCCATATTCAAAAGCTTGCAAGTGATGTAAATACCTTTTATTCGCTAAATCTGTGAGTTTGTGCTTTGACCAACCGCAAATGCCCTAGCTTCTTTGATCTCTCTTGCTCAAATCATTGATTTCTTCAACTCTGCTCTTTGATTAATTACTAGATAATATCTTTTGATTACCCTTATACTTCGTTGTGAAAATAATGACATAGTTCCCAATAAACTCAACTCTGCAATGATCCAGTCGATCATCAATCTGGCGATCACAAGATATAGTGTGTATAGATGTGTGACCTCATATGGGTGTTTCATATCAATCATACATACTCTTCATAAGCTCACAAAAGCTTATTCCAAATAAAAAGGGGTTGGATGATTCTGTGTATTTATCCAAAGCTCCCTCTAAGGCCATGCTTGGCCATTTAGGTCGATGTAACATCAGGCGAAGGTTCAGTAACAACTAGTGAATCATCCTAAACCTTAGGCTCACTCGACTCCTTCGCTTTCCAAACTTTACCACTTTCTTTCACAAATTTATTGTCAAACTCTTCCGTGTATTCCGCTATACTTTCTTCAAATATCACCAAAAAATTTCTTTATAACAATAGGTGGTGGTATTTTGTTACCTGTACATCTATTATACCTGCAAAACTTCTCTATATGTCCTTGATTGTTACATTTGTAGCATGTAGGAGATTATCAGTTCTGATTAATCTGCAACTTACAATACTTTGCGATGTGCCTGAAGTTATTGCACTTGTAACATGTGATCTTAGCTTTTGTTTCTTCTCTAATGTAATCTTGCATAGTGTAGGACTCATCAGGGTTCCTGCATTTTGTCTTCTTGTGTCCATATTCATAGCAATTGAAACAATAACTAGAAAAGGGTTTGTAACTAATTTTACCACTACATTCTCTCTTAATGTGTCCAAATTTGTTGCATCCAAAGAATCTACCTATGAAAGGTCTGATCTTATTTATAGACTCTTCTTGTATAGGTCTTTTTTAATCTATCTTTTCTTCAAATTTATCTTCTTGACATTTAGAACATTCATCTTCATTGAAGTCGATTCCTGTCATGTCTCCCTTAAGTATCTGTCTCTCTCTCTATTCATCAATCTTCTCACTGCTCATATGATTTTTTTCAAAGTGTTTCTTAGCCTCAACAAGTTCTCCTTTTATGATTTGATTATATTTTTCTATTTCACGATACTTGGTTCTATAGTCAGCAAGTTCAATCTACATTTTTCCCATCTGAACATTTGCATTCTTTAGGATTTCTTCAACTTTGGTTCTTTCATCTTTTTCTTTAGCCATCTGAATAGATGTAGTTTCTTGTTCCTTCTTTAATGCATCTTTTTCTTGTTCAAGTTGTTTGACCTGATCTGATGAATCATTATCTAAATCCTCTTTTATCTTCTCCATAAGATCTTGTCTTTGATTTCTGGATAGTTCAAGTTGTTCCTTGAGTTTCTTGATGAAATCTTCTGCTCTTCTCAATTTGAATTTTAAATCACCATTTTTAGCTTTAGCCTTATCAAGATCTTCTAGTGTTGCTTCAAAGTTTTCTTCCAAACTTTAAGAATCCATCTTGATCTCCCTTAAGCTATTAGACTTACTCTCCAAGGGCCAATAGATCTTATACCAATTGTTAGGATTAAGTAATACTGAGAGGGGGGTGAATCAGTATTACAACACTTAACTTAGCAATTTCCAACTTAACCAAATAAATACTGAAATGAAAAGAACATAAAATACACAACAAATAACATAATGGTTTTGTTCACGAGGAAACCCTTGCCAAGGGAAAACCCCAGTGGGGATGATACCCACAAATATGTACTAAGAGTATAGTGTCCCTATTAGGAGACCTAGCCTTATTAGAAGCTGAATATTACATTAGTACATTTCCCTGGTAAAAGAATACAAAACCCTGCTAGGGGTATACATTGAGCACGTTGCTCTTACAATCAGAAATTTGTCTATGTTACAATGCTTTATCAGAAGTGAACTTATACAAGCATCTTCTATGCTTTAGTAGTTTCAGCTGTAGCTCGCATCACCTTCTGTCAAATTATAAAATCACAATGCATCCATCTATTCGGTTATTCCACTTTCATACTTCGCTTCTCAAAATCTCTCCATATATGTACTTTATCTCATACTCAGTCGACTCCCAAATACATCACAAAATGTGATTAGCACTTAAACAAAAATCAGATACAAAGTCAGCGATCATACATTACCAAAGTTAGGGTAATACCCAATCCAGATCCAACTTAACACATTTGGATTCAGCGTTACACTCCCTCAATCATTGTGATTGTTCAACTGCTCTATCTCACTGCTACAGTGTCTTTTCATGACTTCAATCATCTGTAACTTTCATCTCTGAACTCCAAAATGTAAGCAACCTTAACAAAAGGTATATCATATCGCAAAATACCTTTCTATAAGCTTGCATGACATAGTTTATCATATATAGTTCTTGCGGCTCAAGACTATACTCATGTACTCAGTAAACTGATTCTTGGACTTAGTCATTTTACAAAACCTTAGCACCAAAACTGTGTTCCACTCCAAGAGACCATACATAACTATAGTGTTTCCATAAATTAAAAAATTTATACACTCCTAAATGGGCCACTTTCCAACATACTATACTTTCAGTGCATTATTTGTGGCTGCTAATTCCCACCAAGGTTTTTCCCTTAATGGGGTTTCCTCGACAAAAATTGGTTGTGTTATGGTGTTATTTTTATTGTGTTGAATATTGCATTTATCATTTGGTTTATAAAAGATCAATTGTATGGCATACAATTGATTCCCCCCCCCCCACCTTAGTTGTATTGATTTTCTATTATTTCTAACACTATTCACACTCAAATGTATGCATTATCTCAATTTCAGTAGCATCTTTGAACTTTTCATTTGGGCCTCTATCACCACAAGACAACCCGTCAATTTTTGTTGATGCTATTTCTTCACCATTTACAAATCTCTTTATCTTCATATATATCAATGCTTGGATAGGGCTAGTGAATCAAGAATTCTTTTACATTTTTTATCGAGAGTCTAAGACTCAATTTGAAGGGCACTGGTAGGAACTATTTGCTGAGGGACAACAAGCATACATTCACTCAAAGTATTCTTTCAGGAACATACATGCTTGATGGTTCACCACATGTATTTGACACTAAAGCATGAGACATGATGATGATTGAAACATATTTACTTGATTTGTGTATACTCCACCAAAATGTGGCTCAAACATTGTATTGGAAGAAGTATTACAAACAATACTAAATGAATTAAAACTTGGGGCAGTGAGATGGTAAACATTTTGATAATTATTTATAATATCTGAGGTGCGTTGTTCATTTGAATATGATTCCTTCTTCTCGAGCTTGACCCTTCTAATCATTTCGTGTTTAGACACCTTTTTTATATTTATTGCAATTTCAAAAGCCTTGTGCAAACTAGCTGGATACTCATTTCTCAATTTATAGCTCATCTTTTTGTCAAATGCTCCCAAGTACACCACTAACGACATCGCATCCTAGGGTCTACATTTCTCAAGGATTCTCTTTAATGCTTTCATGAATATGAGGTTAAATTTGGAAACCAACTCACCACTTTAATATAAATGTCCATCAACTCATTGATAACTGAAAACTCGCAAATTCTCTCAACAAATTATTTCATTAAAAATCATTTAATTTCACTCCAAGAGCTGATTGATGTTGGTAGCAAATTTGAAAACTATTCCCTGGCATCATCCTTTAAGGATTGCACAAACAATATGATGATTACATCAATATTATTCTAATGTGCACAAAACTCAAAATCTTAATCACTTGATATTCTTAGTGCAAACACTTTACTTCAGAGTAAAAATACTTCCCTAAGTGGTAACATTAATTCTACTATTTGCAAAATTCACCCTTACTGGTAAAAACCATTGAATAAGGATGTGAATTCCTGAGTTTAAACATTGACAACACTCTTGGAAGCCTCTCATTCATTCTTTAACCACCATCATACTATTTGAGATACTAATGATACTAGTCATTGTCTGTGGAAATATTTAGAGTGTCACCATTCTAGATCAATAGCCTTCAACCACTTTCTCCATCACTAGGTACCTTTGGTTTACTTTCATCCACACCTTTCAAGTATAATGCATTATATAAGTTTCATCATGCCTAGAAAATTTTTCATAAAACTATTCATTGCAATACAATATAAGTACACTATATTTTGTTATATCTCATACCAGCCTTGGCAATTTTCTCAAACCTTGCATAATAGCTATGCGCAATGTATACTTATACTACCACTTCCAACTTTCAACAAGTTTAATAGTGTATAGTGGGAAAATGGTGAGAAATGCTAAGATGTAGATAACTCACCAAGATCTTCCATACATTGGAATACAAACTCACCCTTAAGAAAAATCTTATTAGCAGAACCAAAAGGAGGAAGGGTACTAATGAAAGATTTATGACCAAAGGGGGTCTTGGATTCCTAAGGGGATAGAATGTAATATGATAAAGTACAAAGAACATATCTGATCTAATAAAGTAAGTGCAAAGGAAAAGAAGGAAGAATAAGTGCACCTAGAAACAAAATGGAGAAGGTAGGACTTTCAATCTGATTTTGACTGTCATCAGAATCTCGGATCCTGTTGTAACTGCAGATCTAGAATCTAAATTTGTTTGTCCTAGAATTTTTACTAAAAAACATGGACAATTCAACTTTTTGGGAACAATTCAACTTTTTGAGAACAAGTGAACTTGTTTGGGAACAAGTTGACTGATCGACTTGCTCCTAGCAAAAAATTATGAAACTTTCCCAAATTTTGCAAGTGTACTTGTACTTCCCAGATTTGGAATCGTAGCTTCGCAATGTGTTCCTACACAAAAAAAAATGGGGGAAAAGGTTGTGGAAAGGGGTAGGTGATCTATATTTTTATATTGTTCCAACACTGCAACAATGGAGGCATTCTAAATGAACACACATGTAAAACATGAAGCATATAAACAAATATGCATGTCTTCAAGAGAAATCTCACTCAATTTCCCTCATATCTATCAAGTACTTGTGCTAATATGGATGTTCTCATAAGAACGTGCACAAGAAGCTAATAAGAACGGAGATTGAGATGAATGCAAATATGATTGATCAAGAAAGGGTAAAATGCAAGATTGGACTAGAATGCAAAATGAGATAGAATGCAAAGTCCAATAATTCTCTCTATGGATGCAAGCAATCGATGCTAAAACTAAATGCCTATAAATGAGAGGCACAAGGTATTTATAGGATTCCTCAATGGGATTTAAGTTTGAAGATGAATGTGGGATTTGTAAATGTGCTTGTCCCACATGGGATAGGTGGATGTAACAAGTGGAGATGGATGAGAATAAATAGAGGATGAAGTGGATATGAGATGGATTTAGGAATCTATGCATTAAATGGAATAATAATAAAATCTATTTATTTAATGGGAATAATGGAGAAATATAAAGAATGGAATATTTTATTCAATGGATTAATGAAAATAATGTTGAAATATGAATATTATAGTACGATTTGAATTAAAAGGAATATTATATTGAAAGATAAGATTAATGTTATGATATTTATAATATAATGGAGACTAAGAATATTGTTTAATAGTGATATGGATCCACCTCATTTATGGAAAATTTGATATAAAACTAAGAGGAAATTTTTTACATGTCTACAACACTAACACTGTCATTAAGGAGCTTTGGATGCAAATCCCTCCTATGGTAGCATGGTGCCTCTGGAAAGAACAAAATAACAAAAATTTTAGAGATCAATCTAGAAGCAGCTACAAGATCTTCATGATCAATAAACATTGACTAAAAGAGAATATTAATCCTACCTCCTTTGGCTTTTCTAAGCATCTCCCTAACCTACAAGAATTAAGGATAAAACAACAATGGGGAAACCAGCAAGATCTTACTAGAGTTAATTGGATAGAGTATTAGACAGAATATGATTTGGAGACCTCCTTTGCAAGGATGGGTGAAACATATTTTGGACGAGTGCTCTAAAGGAAACCTCGGGGATGTGGGCACTAGCACCATCCTACAAGATGATAAAGACCACTTGATAGAATGCACTACTATAAATTTGGGCATTAAATCCAATAACATGGTTGAGGTCATGGTCACATGGAAGAAAACCAAAATTTCTAAAAAAAATTGGTTTTAACAAGTTGGAAGTGGAAGGAGACTCAAAACTAATAAGAGACATATTAAGAGGGGATATCAAAGGACCTTGGGAAATTAGAAATCTGATGAGTACTAGTATTAAAAATTTATAGAGCTTCCTTCAAACCAAGGTAATGCATGTTTACAAGGAAGGAAATTTTGGCATGGATTATATTGAAAATAAAGGTCTCCAAACACATAATTGGAGTCGTTGAAGTTCAAATGCCCTGCCAAATATCAAAAAAGTTATATCAAATGAAACCAATTCTTATTAATAAAAGTGGCATGTCGCATGAGCTGAGGTGGAAAAGTTGGATTCTTGGGATAAGGTGGCAGTTGTTATACAAAGTGATAAGTGTTATATATTGTATGACAAAAGTTGGGACATTAGTTGGGGTGATCTGTTGAGATGGAAGTCCTTCTCAAATAGGAGATGGAATTATAAGGAACAACATTATTACACGGTAAACTTAAGTACCTTTGTCCAGGTTAAAAATCTAAATGTCACTTCCATTAAAGGAAATGTTGCTAATATTAGCATTTGTTTCCCCATAAAAATTTGAACTCTTTGCTCAATGATGATCTCACGTGCAAAATGACTTCACGAAGTGCGGAGCTCAAATTTTAGAATTGGCCAAGTATGATGGAGATTTAATAGCTATAGAGGATATCATCTCCTAATGAAGTGTAATTAATATTTAGAATGCGGAGGACTTAAAGGCTATTAAAAAACCCAAAGGTTTCCATTCTATAATTTGTGATTGTTAAAGACTGAGATAGGAGAAAAAGACTTGCATGTCAAAGTCATTAGAGATGAGAAGAAAAGGAGAGATGGGAGGTTATAGCCATAAATCGGGACCAGTTAATTGTGAGGCATATAATTATGCCTCGCCTCTAAATTCACAAAACTCTTCGAATTAGAGAAAGGTTACAATGGGTAGTTTGCATTTTGAGGTCTCTCTTCAAATGATTGTTGATGCTACAGGTTTGGAGAACATAAGAATGGGGATTGCTAAAAAGGTCACAATCAAAAAAAAGAATTTCATAGATAAATTCCTAGAGGATGGTGAACACTTGGAGAGATTCCAGAATGGCTATGATAGGTTGAACCTCCCCCTCCATATGCCTTGGTAACTCTGCACATTATGCATTATTTCACCCTTGAAGGCTGGTATATGATTGTGCATGGTTACTATTTCCCTTTGTTAAATCGTGTTAGTCAAATAAATGTTCCATTTTTTTGTTTTCTTACCTACAATAAAATACTGATAAGGGTACCTCCCCTAACTTCACCAAGTTTTGATCATGGCACTTTATAAATATGCTCTTGTTGAGAACTTGCATGGTGATCCCCTGCATATTGAGCATCAAAATATTCCCCCTACTTCCCTGAATTTAAATACCTAGAAAATGCTATAGTTAGGTAGCCCCTCTATGAAAAACCCTAATAAGCCTAAATCCTTTGAAACTAAACAAGTTGGTAACCCTTCCACCCTTGTTAATGAGTTTCTCATAGTCACCCCCAACAAAAGAGAAAAACCCTTGTAGAACTCCTGAGATCCTCAAGAAAAAATGTCAATAAGCATCATCATAATAAAGGTGTTACTATCACCCTTATAGACGATGTTGAGGAGGAAAAATAGTGCAATGTAAAGGAGTCTATAAAAGAAGTTGAAGGGTCCTTCTTGGGAGGCACAATATTGGCTAGGTTGGCCAAGCTAGTCTTTATTCCTCCATCAAAGGGAAAGAATATTGTTTATGAAGATGATTATTCTCAAGATAAGGATTTTTGTACAAAAGACACTTATGGATCATTAAAAACTTGGATTTCTAATTCAAAAACACATTTTGATCTATCATTCAAGTCAACATCCATATTCATGTGAAAATTTCCAGAATGATGTTCATCCACATTAGAGAACACACAAACATGTGAATCTATAGTTAAAACCTCTTGATATGGAGTATTAGTGTATTAGTGTGATGCATTTTAAAATTATCTATAATTCATTCATGATTGCAATAGAATTTTGAATCCACATCAGTATATCTTTATACTCGGCATTCAATGCACCACTATGGTCACATAAATTCTCATTTTCATATGCATAGTAACTTTCCAAACTAACTAGCTTAAGTGTGGAAGGAGAATCAAAGATATATGATTCATACATGGCACTAACAATAATACAATCATTGTCAAATTTCATGTGAGATGGACATAAATGTGCATACCTATGATATTCCATGTCTAACAAATCTGAAATTTGTTCACTACTGAGTGAACATGTGTCTTCTTCTTCTAGTTCTCCTTCCTGACTACAAGTGTAAGCTGATTGTAAAGCAAGGTCTGCAACACTATCCTTGGCATTCTTTAAATCTAGAAACTCAAAGAGTTCACCATTGTCCTTCACAATTTGGGAGATTGAATCTCCAACAAACTCCTTAAAATCACAATCATGGACTGACATACAATGCAAACCTCCAATATGCTCATCTTTATTAACCTTTGGATTTTCATGACTATGAATTATACTTGTAAATACATTCACCACATGTTGATCATAAACATTTTCTACATCCTCGTCACTGATGAGTACACTTTCATATGCTACATCAGCCTCTAGCTCGTGATTATCAGTTATATGACAATGCAAAGACAATTTTTCTTCCACTGTTTAATTATGTGAAACATTTAGATCCTTGATTACATTATTTTCATACATACATATCATGCCATTTAGCTAATTGAAAACATTGTTCTCAAATGAGTTAGATGCAACCTCAAGCACAAGATGCTCTTATTTCTTACACACTTCATTTTTAGACAAAGCATTATCATGCGGCCTATGTTCATCAATGGTACCATTATTACCAGCATTATGAATTTTTAAATTAACTACACATACAAATCTAATACTTTCAATCATTTCAATCCAATCCAATAGACAAACAAAACTTCTTGGTTTTAAACTTTCAAACCAATCAACGGAACAAGGATCATTAGCTTGTAAAAGCAAATCAGCACATGCAAGCTCTTGAGGTCTAAAAACATGAGGTATCTCAGCCAAAGCATCTAAGAATCTTGAGAACAATGAATATCTATATTCTCCCTCATTCCTTCTTATGTTAAACAAAGTATGGACACTCATCATAGGATCAACATCATTTAGCCTCTCAGGTTCATCACACTCAATTTGGCGCTGATTGTGAGGTGTAAAATGTTGAGGACAAGTCGGGGCAGCAAGTGTACATCTATTTTGACGGTTATTTCATCTTGTAACTCGTGATTTGACTACAAAGATGATGCATTTTTAGCCTCTTGGGTGAACTCGGGTTGCATATCCCCACCAAATTGATTCAAGAAAAGTTTGTTGAGGTTATCCCAAGAAGATACAATTTGCATAGGTAAACTACTAAATCACTCACTTGCATCCCCTTCTAGAGATCTTACAAACAATTTCATGGCCACATCTTCTACTTTAATCTGATAATCTTCCATGAAATCACAAAACAACTGCATATGCTTAATGGATGAATCATCTTCCCTCCCATGAAACTTAGCCATGTACCTTTTTAACTTGAGAGGGAAAGGATTTGGATAACCTAAAATTACACCAAAGTTCAGAGGGTTATACTTTTCTAAAACACAAACTCTTCTTTGTGGACATGAATGAGAATTTTGATTTGAAATTACATTGCTAGGAACAACAAGGGGACCATTACATTGATGATACATCTCTACTTGCACTTTCACAAGTTCTTTACATCAATTATGCAGTTACACATTGAAAATAATAATACATACTTCTCACAAGATACTCATCTGAAAATTCATAGCAAAGAAGCGTGTAGAGCTAACACTAACAATCCTTTGCTTAGTGACATATTTCACTTGATAAGCAACATCGTCTTACATAAATAGAATGAGGAATACCTGGAAGAAAAATTCGCAGTTGTTGTATATTTTATTCTTTTGAATGAAAATCTAAAAATATTTCCCAATCTAAGGTTCCTTTTGCATAGAGTCGTCGCCTCCTTGTAGAGGAAAAATAAATAAATAGCAAAGAGTCATTTAAAACTTTGATTATTTATGGGTCCTTCAACAACAGTCACACACACACACTTTACAAACCTGTTGCAATAAAAAATTTCCCCAATAGATTCGCCATTTTGTTGGTGATTTTTCTTGCTACCTCCAATTATAAGAGCGATTATAGAACCTAGTGTTGATATCCAAGTTATGTTGTATATTAGTGTCACACACTTTGTCATTCTCAAGGCAAGTTGGTCGGTCATCACTGCGAACAAGTCATCTTACTAAGGCCGAGCAATATATTTGACTTGTGTAAATATCATGTATGGACCGAACAGTAGTTACTACCGATCAAGTCAATGTGTGTCGAGTACTTAGTAGTTACCGAGCAGATTGAATGTCGAGTTGCATAGAAAAATTAGTGTCGAATGACAGCATATGGATATGCCAAGCGAGACAGTTTTGACCGAGCATTAGAGATTTCATATGCTGAGTAAACCAGTTTTGGTATGTGTTTGGAATGGCACAAACACTTAGGTAAACCGTTTTGGCCAACTTCTATGTATGATTTAATGATCGTTCAAGACATTTAATGAGTTAATTACGTGTTATGAATGTGATCATTAATCCCTATGCAAGTAATGCAACCAATCAAAAAAATAGGAATGCTTAAGCGGCAAAAGTGATGAATCTAGATCATTGATCTTGATCTGGAAGCTTCATAAATTATCTATATAAGGAAAGCTTAAAACCCTAATTACATATGCGGATGCGAAGAAAAGAGATCGTGGGTGTATGCAAAAGAAGTAGAGTTTTATATATCATAAGCATAGATCAGACAGAATGACCAAGCAGAGAAGTGAAGGACAGAAAAGAGTTATATCAGATTTTGAGATCAGTTAAGAGTTAGAAAGAGGAGATCCGACATCAGCATTTGAAGTGCAAACCGAAGGATCAGGTACTGATACATTCTAATAAGTGAATCAAGGTGAATCTCTTAACAAAGTATTCCTAACAGACTTTTGTAAATCTCCTAACAGAGTGCTTACTTAGTTGTAAATTTAAATCATTTAATCAAGGTAGATTGAATAAATTTGTAAGTCATTAACAAGGCAGACCCCTCACAGTGTAGATCATCATAAGTGATCAAAACTTTGTAGCCCTAACAAGCACACTTTTTTACTGCAGTAGTGAAGATTTGTGGGTGTCATCCCCACCCTAGTTTTACCTTTCAAGGGTTCCTGGGATACCAAATCTTTGTGTTATGTGTTTATCATGGATGTGATTAGATGTTAGATTTATTACAGTATTGCAGTTAATATTTATGTATACATGTTGAATCAATTTGTTTATGAAGTGGAAAAGTTTTATAGACCCCTCACAGTGTAGATCATCAGAAGTGATCAAAACTTTGTAGCCCTAACAGGCACACTTTTTTACTGCAGTAGTGAAGATTTGTGGGTGTCATCCCCACCCCAGTTTTACCTTTCAAGGGTTTCTGGGATACCAAATATTTGTGTTATGTGTTTATCATGGATATGATTAGATGTTAGATTTATTACAATATTGTAGTTAATATTTATGTATACATGTTGAATCAATTTGTTTCTGAAGTGGAAAAGTTTTATAGATCCTGATTCACCCCACCCCCGCACCCCCCTCAGTATCTTGCTTTCCCACATAAGCTTCCAACAACTGGTATCAGACCTCTGTTCTCTTAGAAGAAGTCTAACACCACTTGAGAGTTAAGATATTAGAGATGGGGGTTTATAAGTTGGGAAAGGTCATAGAGAATCAGAAGATTGACATCCAGCTTGCATTGTTGCAACTTGAGACAGCAAGAGAGGAATTGAAGAAATCCTTAAAGGATAGAAAAGAATTGGCAACTCAGTTGAATGACACTCAATATCAAGAAGAAGACACTGAAGGTCTATTTGATAATAAAAATTACAAAGAAATCAATGCAACAATTGCAAATCTATTGGAGAAAAACAACACACTGAATGAAAAGGTCAGAATTCTGAAGAGAGAACAGGAAACTCAATCAATAACACTATGTGAGGTGATTGATCAGAAAAAGAAAGTTGAGGAAGAAAAGATAATGGCAGAAGAAGATAAGAGACAAATGGCTACTAGACTTGATGAAAGGACATGTGATGTGCAGAAGCTCACAAAAAATCAGTTGGACATGGTAAACGAATTGTTATTTGCAAATCAAGAGGTAAACAGGAAAGACATTGAAATTACATATCTGAGATCAGAGAACAATCAACTGAAAAAATGAGTTAAGATCTGAAAGGGAACTCATTGAGAGGATGAACAAACATAATGAAGCCATGAGATATTTTGAGGAACTGATGAGATCACCAAGAAGAACCAATGACACCTTTGGACTAGGCCATATCGAGCACTTATCATCTATTGAAGAAGGAGAACCATCAAAGAGTGGAGAACAGGGGAATGCAAAGTCGAGGAACAACAGACCTACATGTCATTATTGTGGGAAACCAGGACACACAACAAACATCTGCAGAAGAAATAATGGTAAGTCCAATCCTAAGCCTAAATTCAATGGATATTGCTTTAACTATAAGAAGCATGGACATCAGGCACATGAATGCAGGTCAAAGACTAGCATTACACCTACTTCACCTATATTTCAAGGAGATTGTAACAATTGCCAGAAGTATGGTCATAGAACCCAAGACTACAGATCCAATGCAAAATCTAAGTGGACATCCAAGAAATAGGGAAATGCATCGAGGAAAGGTAACACATTCAATTGGGATTACAATACAAGGCATAGTTGTCATTATTGTGGTGAATATGGTCATATTGCAGAGAATTGTATAAGGAAACACTTTAGAGGTAGATCCAAGAGTTGGATGAATGGAAGTTTGGTCTGTTATAGTTGTCACAAGATTGGTCATACTAGAAGAGACTGCAGGACCAGCGTACCAACACCTACTATTGGTCATATAAAGAGTTGGATGAATCAGACATGGAGAAAGAAAGAAGCTAGCAGTAGTGGAACCAGTGAAGATGAGATCACCCAATCCAATGGATCAGGTGATCACACTACTTCCAACTAAGCAAAAAAGGTATGTAAGGAACTGTTTCTCAAATGCTATATTTTACACCAGTTCCTAACATTAGATGTATTAAATTCCATATCTGCATAAGTCAAGATGCATTAGGATAAATCTAAGGCAAAAACTGAGAAAAGAATTGATATGCACAATTAGTGCAGAGCATCAGTATTAGTATGTACCGAGCCCCCATATCGACCGAGCTGATATATCAACCGAGTTAAGTGTGGAAATGTTAGTAATGACTGAGTCACGATTTTGACTAAGTGATAGAATGAATTAACTGAGCTATCATACAAGGACCAAGATAGTTGTTTTTCACTTACTACTGTATGGAGCATTTATTGAAGACCTAATTTGACCGTTCAAGTCTTTATAATGGATTTTATCATTCATTTTCATTTCGCAAAGCGATTAGAGAATTTGCAGAGCGATTTAAAGGCGATTGAAAGTGTGATTTGTGCGAAGTCTGTGAAGATTCAACTGCGTATCATCAGTAATTACTGTGAAGCATTGTAAAGACCGGCTGTGCTGAGTTACTCAGAATCTGTTTTACAAACCCTAAGAAATGGCTGCCAGTTCATCTGTAGGAGTGAAGAAGCAAGACAAGGAAGTAAAGAATGTTCAATTGGTCAAGAGTGATGTATGTGAACCGCCAAATTTTTGAGTTGTACCTGAGACTGTGATTAAGGGAGATCTCTTGGGAGTCCTATCATCGATCCCGCTAAAGGTTTTAATGATTCATGATGTGAGAGCGTGCTACATGTGCAAAGTAAGAAAGATTGGAGATTATGAGCTGAGGCAAGCGCATAACAAACTCTTTGAAAATGGAGCATTGAAGGTTGAACAACATCACATTGCCGACAAAGGGTTAGTTCGTGCTCTAGACTTCCCTTGCGACTTCAAACTTGAATGGATTAGAATAGTTCTAAGTAGAGTTCATGATATGAGTTTATGGTTGGAGAATGGGCCAGTAAGAATCACAAAGGAAATCATTCACCGAGTTACTGGATACCCTATTTTACAAGGAAAGAGAACTATGTGATGTTAGAGTAAGGAAGTGATTGAAGCAAACACTATGGCAGAATGGAACAAACGAGGAATGACAATTTCTACAATCACAAATCCTAAAATCGACTTTGCAGTAAGAGTAATTGTACACAAATTTTATCAGTGAAGCATATTGGATAGTGTTCCTTGTATTGCAGTCGACCAGGCATGGAATATAGTCAAGAAGGATCATACATATGATCTTGTCGAGCTGCAAATGGCTCAATTGACAGAGAACTTATCATCAATCAGGAAAGTGAAGAAGTCCATGTGTAAGTTCGGATCCCTGATAGTCTATATATTTTTCTATGTTCAAAACACTTTTCCTACCTTAGGAAATGTTGTATGGAATCAGAACCGACTAGTGACACTGCAGATAAATGATTTTATTCAGCAATTAGAAGAGAACTTTGATAATGCTATGGAAAACTACTTAAATTCAAGAAGAAAATGAGGATAAGGAGCAGAATCCGTGTATCATTAGTTGATAAACATTATGATGATGTTTGCTTCCTTGTTGACACCGATTTTACATACGTACAAGTTGTAGTACCGAGGGTAGCATGGTTGAGGCCATCCCCCTAAGAGGTAAATATTGATGAAACATATGTAGCAATCACATCTTTACTTAAGGAGGAGGAGGAGGAGGAGGAGGAGAACCATTTCAGATCACACAAGGTCATGGTGAGGACCAATCCAGTGATTCAGAAGAAAGTGAGGAGGATGGGGAGGAGGAAGAAGAAGAACCATTTCAGATCACACAAGGTCATGGTGAGGACCAATCCAGTGATTCAGAAGAAAGTGAGGATGAAGAAGTGGTTGCGCAAAAGAAGGGTAAAGGAAAAATGGTTGTCCAGCCAACTAGAAAGGAAAGCTCAAAGCAAAAGTCTACTCCTCCTGCCACAACAAGACCAAGAACAAGGTCATCTACAATTGCAACAATAGTCGAACCACAAAAGAAAATTTTAGTAAAGAAAGTTGAAGGGGAGAGCTCTGGGAAAAGAAAACAAGTTCAAATTAAAGTTGAGCCGAGCTACCCTAAGAAGAAATCAAGAAAAATATATGTATTGGAAAAAGATGATGAAGATGAGGAGATGACAGACACAAATGATATCAGCAAATTCAAAGTGGCCACACATAAGCATCCGACAAATGTGGATGAGATTTTCCATAACATCAGAAGTTCTGAAGGTTTGTCAGGTTTTAAATTCATTAACTTTGAAAAGTTGAGTACAATTGATAAGGCAAAGATAGAGGATGCAATGATAGAAATGTTGGGATCATACAAGATGACACCGTTAGAAATTGGGAATCTTGTCCCTAATGAATTGTTCAACAAGATTGATGAGAGATGGAAATTTTCCATTAAGACTGAAAAGCAGATAATAGAAGGCGCATTAGCCCAACTGATGCCTGATTTGACACAAAAACAAAGAACAAAATTCATGGGCCAATATAGGAACAGGTTTATTCCTAAATTGAGAGTATATTCTATATTAAGGAAGGATGTTTAAGGAGTTGTTCAACAGAGCACATTAATCTGGAAGACAATTTTGGACTGATAGCTGACAAGAATGCAAACACAGATGAAGGCACGTCTGGACAAGTAGAGCTTGACAATAAAGAAGACATTGATGAGCCAGAGAATCTTGAGGAAGAAATAAGGAAGAAGGTTGAGGATGCATCAACTATGGATTCAGAACTTGAGGACACAAAGGTTTAAATGTCGAGGAGCAGGGTAAGCCAACAATCATCATTCTAGATTCACCTACCAAGGCTAACTTTGAAATTAATGCAGAAGGAGATGAGAACGTGGAATATCAAGAAGATAAGTTAGCAACAGATATCTCAGGACCTCATGATGAAGAAATAGAGGAGAGTAAGCCTACAGAAATCGAGGAGAGAAAGGATCCTAAGGAACAAGAGGATATTCAAGCACTAGTACAGCTATCGAATGTCACACCACTTGCACTCACTGAAACGAAGATCATTGATACACCTGAACAGTAGGTAATTATTACTCATAAGGAGTATGTTCCAATCGATGGTGAAACCGGTACATTGAAAGGAGAGCAGAGACCGAGTATCCTCACACCGAAGACAAAGAAGAAAAAGTCACACAACAAGAAAGACAGGTCTCCTAGCACAGAAGTGACACTAGATGAAGTTAAAGTGATTCCAAAATGGGATACTTATAACTTGTCATATGAGAAAATGCAAACTTTGCAGGATTTATTGAAAAGGAAGAGCAAACAAGAGAAATTGAGAAGGTGAAAAATGATGATATTAAAGCTAATGAGAAGCTCATGCAATGGTCGTAGAGGAAGTTGGAGACCAAAGTTCTTGATAAAGTTGCAATAGAGCTTGTTGTGAAACAGGTTGCACTTTCTGATCTTGTAAGTAATTTAGAGGAAGTTGTACAAAATGTTCATTCTTTGTACAAACAACTCTGTGATGTAGAATTCTTTACAAAGGAAAACCAACAACGTATTGAGAAGCTTCAGTTAGATTTAAAGTCAACAAGACATTCATTGAGCATGGATGCAAGTTCCAGCTCCATTCATTTCACCAGGTTGGCTCATGCCCAAGGGAAACTAGCCGAGCTAATGGCTAATGATGGTAGAATAAGGGCAAAATATATCTCTATTCAAACAATGTTGATACCTCATTTGGAGGTCATGCAAAGAGAATTGACAGTTGCAAAGGAATTAGTACTGATAGATCCTCCTCTCAATGTTGCAGAAAGTTTGGTTGATCTAGCTGCTCAGTTAGAAGTTAAACTACAAGTTTTAGAGTCTGTGAGATCGAGTTGGGACAATGCACTGGCAATGATTCTACAGCTCCACAAACCATTTTTGGATAAGTACTCTCTGAGCCCAACACCGCCAGCAGCCAAGTGTGACAAAAACAAGGGGGAAATAGATGAAGACAAAGGGAAATAGAAGATAATGCATATGATCAGAAAGGTATGACATACAGTTTTGTTAGTTTTGAATACTCATTTTTGTAGTCTTGAGTATGTCAGAAGTTATGTACATATGATGTATACGTATTGAAGTCTTTATGAAGAATGAGTCATAATCTTAGGGGGAGTACTTGAGTACTATTTTGTTAAGGTACTGAAGAGTCATGACAAGGTGTTTTTGCCACTAATGTCAAAGGGGGAGATTGTTGATCTCCAAGTTATGTTGTCTATCAGTGTCACACACTTAGTCATTCTCAAGGCAGGTTGGTATGTCATCACTACGACCGAGCCATCTTACTAAGGTCGAGCAATATATTTGACTTGTGTAAATATCATGTATGGACCGAGCAGTAGTTACTGCCGAGCAAGTCAATGGTTGCCGAGTACTCAGTAGTTACCGAGCAGATTGAATGTCGAGTTGCATAGAACAATTAGTGCCGAGTGACAACATATGGATATGTCAAGCAAGACAGTTTTGACCGAGCACCAGAGATTTCATATGTCGAGTAAACCAGTTTTGGTATATGTGTTTGGAATGGCACAAACACTTAGGTAAACCATTTTGGCCGACTTCTATGTATGATTTAATGATCGTTCAAGACATTTAATGAGTTAATTACGCGCTATGACTGTGATCATTAATCCCTATGCAAGCAATGCAACCAATCAAAAAAATAGGAATACTTAAGCGACAAAAGTGATGAATCTAGATCGTTGATCTTGATCTGGAAGCTTCGTCAATTATCAATATAAGGAAAGTTTCAAACCCTAATTACATATGTTGATGCAAAGAAAAGAGATCGTGGGTGTATGCAGAAGAAGCAAAGTTTTGTATATCAGAAGCATAGATCAGATAGATTGACCAAGTAGAGCAGTGAAGGACAGAAAAGAGTTATATCGGATTTTGAGATCAGTTAAGAGTTGGAAAGAGGAGATCTGACATCAGCATTTGAAGAGAAAACTGAAGGATTGGGTAGTGATACATTCTAGCAAGTGAATCAGGGTGAATCTCTTAACAGAGTAGTCCTAACAGACTTTGTAAGTTTAAATCCTTTAATCAAGGTAGATTGAATAAATATGTAAGCTCTTAACAAGGCAAACCCCTCACAATGTAGATCATCAGAAGTCATCAAAGCTTTGTAGCCCTAACAGGCACACTTTGTAACTGCAGTAGTGAAGATTTGTGGGTGCCATCCCCACCCCAGTTTTACCTTTCAAGGGTTTCTGGGATGCCAAATCTTTGTGTTATGTGTTTCTCATGGATGTGATTAGATGTTAGATTTATTACAGTATTGCAGTTAATGTATATGTATACATGTTGAATCAGTTTGTTTTTGAAGTGTAAAAATTTTATGGATCCTAATTCACCTCCCCCCCTCTCAGTATCTTGCTTTCCCACATAAGACTTCCAACACCTAGATCATGGGATTAAAAATCTAGACAATATATCCAACTCTATCCACAAATTGAAGATAATAAAACGTAAGATAACAAGGCATAAAAGCTTTCTTCACTTCGAGCTCCACTAGACTCTAAAGGGTGTTCCTACTTGCAGGCCTGAACAATATCATAAACTCATCTTAAACAACGAATTTAGATCATTTAAAGTTGATGGTTCTCAAATCAACAAGTAGTGAGTGTCTAAACTTTACCAACTTTATGCAGAATCTCACTTGCATTAAGCACTTGCTAAGAACAACATTAACTTACACCAACACTAACAATATGATAAGACACAACCATAAAGATCAACTCAAGACACATAAGACATTACAAAATGGAAACAACTAACTATATCTTTGCATCCTAACTCAAACACTTTCCAATATTTACAAATGTTCTGCCTGCACTTGTAGAAATTAGAGAATTGGAACCCTTTTTTCTCAAACATTCCTCCAAAAATCTCCTCAAAAAGGAGGCATTGAATTCCCTTTTATAATCCAAGGGAGCGAACAAGCTTCAGGTCTTTACAAAAAGATCGACCTGGCTAGGTAACCGCCATCAAACTAAACAACAAAACATTTAATGACATGCTGACAACTTTCAGATATTCCTTCATTCCTCTATAGAGAAGTAGTTGTGCAAATTTGTTCAAAAAAATTATCCCATGTGCTCAGGTTAGACTGTCAAAAAGATGGATTAGGTGTTCATGGCTTCTAGATCTTCATGACAGCAAACAGCTTGTAGTGGTCTTCTCAAAATATATGCATTAACTTCAATAAATCATATCACAGTCTGTCAAATCTTCATCATTTATTGAAAATCACCTTCTAGATAAGCTTAGAACAATCCTTTATCAAAATCTGGCCAAGATCTTCAAGCTTTCAAATTTTCAAAATTTGACAGGAGGCCATCAACTGGCTCCTGGGTCAAAAACACAAAAAACAGAGAAAACAGAGGGTTAGAGTTAGTAAAAATACGATAGAGTATTTATCCATCCATCCTTGAGCTTCTATAGAGATTTTGATGTGTTGAAAATATTTTACGTAACTGGTTTTAGTCTTTGCCTTTCTGAATCCAACACAACCTAACTGAAAACACTTTGTCTTTGTCCTTTATATGAAAGTATCTACATCATGTCCCTTTAAACTCCACTTTGTCATTACTTTGGTTTGCACAACATAACAATTCACCTCTTCTCACATCACCACAAGCCATTTGAAGCATTTTTCCTGAATGTTGTGCGGCATTATCTTCACTTGTTTAATCCATCGGTCCTAGACAAGGACAAGTGGCTTCCTGTCACATTTATGCATCCCATCATCGTCCAACATTGTCAAAGTTGAGCATGCGGGTGAATTCAAGAATCATGCATACCACCCGACAATGCATGATGTCGAGTAGTCGGGGGAAAATTAGAACCTTTGAACCACCGGTTCGAAAGTTGGGAGGAAAGCTCGATTTGCCGACCTAACATGGATTCCAAAGACCTTTCAAATATTTTTTAAACAACATTCATCGGGTCCATACAAAAGTTATGAAATTTATCTTTTGATTGCCTGCAATCGTATTTATGACTAGTCACCACTGAGTCGGGGAGTTAGGGTGCTTTTAGAACCAAAAAAGAATGTCATCTTTGTTGACCTTTGATGTCATGTAGTCGGGGGAAAACCCAAACTTACATACCTACTGACATTTGGTTCCGAAATTTACTAAATGAGACGACTACCCCACGTCATGCATAGTCAGGTAGTCGGGGGAATACCCGAAATTCAAAACAAGTTGGAGAGCTAGAAATTCCACCCGACTCACCGACTACAAAGAAACCAAAGACGAACTTCACTTCAAAAAGCTTCGATGGGTAAAGTCAGGGACTTTACCCATTGTTCTAACGTTGCCTTTGTGTGCATCCTAGATCGAAAAACTTCAAGTGGGGGACCATTAAAAAACCACTTCAAATTCCTTATGAATTTGAAGGTGCCAACAATTAGCAAGGTTTGTGTTTATGTTGTTCAGTTTATGGTGTTGCCTAGACTATTTGATACTTGTTCTTTGTTAGTTGTTTCTTAGTTGCTCTCTCTGTACTTGGGATCAGGGCTCTTTCCCTGCTAATATAATTTAAAACGAGGTTTTACACCTTTCTTAATAAGACTACATGCAAACCTTGGGAAATTGCAAGCCTTGAGTTTTATATAAAAGAATTGGATTTCATTCTAGTCTTCCCATTATCAATTACAAAAGTCTACAAGTTCTCAAATAAGTGATTTGCTCTATTCTATAACTTTTTAGCCATATTTCTAAGTCATGACTTTCTTGTCCAAATTTGAAAGCGAAATTTCATGTCAAAGGAGGTGATTTTGAATTTATAAGTAATCTCCAAACCATTAAGTACCTTGACATCCCATTTTGTGTGATACAAAGATTGGAAATGTCTTGTTGACTATCCCTTCAACTAAAAAAAAACTCCAAGTTAGTTACCAACTCTCTACCAAGAGTCATGTTGTTTTTAGTTTACAAGTGTTACTTTCAAACCATTTGGTAGTTATCTAGTGCCCAAAATGCTTATTTTTGTAGTGTTTGTTTACCCAAGGGTTTCTAATAGGATAGAAGTAGGTGCATATAAGTATCTCAAACGTTCATTCCAAGTCTCATCATCAACTAGAATTAATTAAGCATATGTTGTGGTTTTAGTAGCATAACCAAAACACTTCGCAATTGATTTCATACTTATTTCAATCTTGAACAATTTACATGTAATATGGTTTTGCTTTGTCATGATTTATAGAAAAATAAAGTTTGTAACATCTATTATATTGGTATTAAATTAAGCAATGGAATTAAAAAATGTTATTTTCAATCAACTCTATAGTCACTTCTTTTCTATAGGGCTGACCAAACAATGGTGATCTATAATGTTGTGCTCTTGATATGGGTGCATGCAAAGAAAATGTGGGTCGAATTAAGCTCCTAATTTCTCACGAGGCAATTACGGAAATGCCCCTTTACTAACGTAACCTCCAAATTGCCCTTGCCACGTATCTATTATACATTTGTGGAACTATGGAAAGAGTTGTCATTCAAGGAGTCGAACGAGGTTTTGATTGACCTTTATTACTTCTTGGAGCTCACAATACAACCCATCCTCTATCCCAAGATAAGCACCCGTACCCAGCTCTTGCTATTTCGCCATTTCTAAAAGAAACAAACAATTTGCAAGCCCATTCCTGACACGGACCCATTTGGTGATTGCTTCAGATAGAGACTCCAAACTTGACACTTCAAACCCCAATGGCACTAACTATTGGCAAAGCAACACAGATTATCAACTCCACCTCCGTTTGCTTAGAGATATAAATATATTGCTTTCTTTTTCATCATGAAATACTAATTTTTTAGTTGTTTGTGCCCTTGGGGTTTCAAGTAGAGTTTAACTTTAGCTCATGTTTACTATTATTTCTTATTTTTGGTAAATTTTGATACTTAGTCAACCCCCTTCAGGAGTGTGACCATTATAACTCTCAACGTGTGATCTCATTCAACCTTTTTGTACAATTAGTGCTCTTTAATATGTAACTTTTGAAATATAAAAGGAAATTTTCAATCAAAATAAAAGGTGATATGTGCGAATTATCTCCATTATTTTTAGGTTAAAAACAACGAATTCAATTCACTACCAGGTTGAGTTTAAATTGAATTGTCATTCTATAAATCACTTTTAGACCAAAAAAATACAGTACATCCTCGACATTATCATCCATCACAAGGATCTAATTACATGATATTCCACACGAGCATGTTAGAGGAGGAATTGGATGTTAATGTTTTTGTTGAAGTTTCTGTTTTCGCATCTCGATTAAATGTGCCCATTTGTAAACTACGTATAAGGAACTATAAGCAAATCCTTGAGAATTTATTTCAATTTACCCTGACAACAAAGTGCTAACTAGCACTTTGTTGTCACTTTAGATTGTGAGGCAGTGATAAAACGTGCCTTAATTTGTACATCTGTACCAAAAAAGCATGCAATCAATACGATATGTGGATGAAAAGTAATGTTTTTCCTGGAACATTGCACTTGAAGTAAAACTCAAACAATTAGATCAAAACATTCTATCGTCCAGGAATTGTAAGAATGTAAATGCCCAGAAAACTGATGATGAGTAGATGCCAAGCATCGGATTCAAGCAATAAACAAAGAACTTCAATCCCCAATGCATTTTTCAAAGCAATAAAGGGTAGCAATGGAGTTTAAGAATGTGTATTTTTTTTACAGTATGAAAGATATTGCAGTCATTATAATAAGCAAACTTATCCTCAAAGCTATGCAGCTGCCAAGATACTTATCTGAAAGAGAAGCATTGTTATCAATATGATGTAATGAAATGATCTAATGAATTTGGTTTTAACATTGTCATTGAATTGTATCCGTACCACACAAACCCAAGCCAATGACAAGCCAGTCCTCTGTATTAAGACGTGAAATTTCATCTCTTACAGCAGCAAAACTGTCTTCCAACAGAAGGGGAAAAAAGGCCATTGAGTAAAGCACCTAATCATGAGAAATTTCAGTAGCATTCCTATTTGCTAACTAATTTTTTATTCAGTTTTCAGAGTGGAGAAAATCTCCGTTAACAGATCTAGACAATAGTTCAAATGAAGACTAAAATTCCAGAGCAATTTAAAGATTTGCCATGCTAAATACCAATCTGTTTAGTCCTTTTAAGCTCCATTTTTAATTGAACTGACAACAAACTATTGATAATTAAGCATTTAATGTAAATGTTTTTTATTCATCATAATGAATCTGCATTCAAGAACAATTCTCACAATAAATCCCTCTCCTATGCATGCACCTAGAGTAGATTTATAAAATTGATATCAATATAGTCTGAGCTTTGTTTCATAGAGACTTCAAAAGCAGTTTGTTTTCAAATGAAGAATTAAGAGTAAGACACATCTGAAAAGTGGCCGACTGGCAACTGGAAAATAGTATTGTTCACATCTGTGGCATTAAAGCAACTTGTTGTTCAGCATTTATAATATTTTCTATATATCATTGAACTCGAAAAGCTAGAGCACTTTTCATCACAAATCAGACCTCTTCCATCTCAAGCACAAAAATTAAAGTATATTTTAGTATGGGTAATTCAGCAAAACCCTGTAACTAACTTCAAAAGCAACCATCAAACTGAGGCACTGAGACATGGCTGAAAAGAGGTCCCACAAGCAATCCATTGTCGCTTACGTCCACGAGGAAGAACACAACTAGGTACCCTATGCCACAGCTTTCCAGACATGTCATAAAGTACCAAGCGGTTTAACTGCCTAGATCTTAATGATAGCAAAACCGAACCTTTATTCCCCAGGCAGATCATGCGTACCTGTTTACCATAGAAATCTAGGCACATCATATTTGGCATTCTGTCTACCTCCTTCCATAGGAGCGTCATCTTTTGAAGCTCCCATATACAGACACACGTAGCAGCATTTTTTGTCAGCAATCCAACCAACATAATTTGACCCTTGCATTCTGCGAGAGTATGATCCATTGAGTACAATGGCGGGGGGATTGCAAGTTGCTGCCAAGTACTCTTTACCATATCATATGAAACTAAACCATCTGGATTTGTACGCATAAAATACATCACACTATCAATCGTGATAGCCTGAGACCTGTAATTTAAAGCAAGAGGAAGTTTTATATCTGATGGCATGTTACCTGGCCTGGTCCAAGCATTCTCTACAGAATCATAAACTTCAAAATCTCCAGCACAGCCTAACCACAACAATTTATATCCAATTCCATTAGGGTTAAGGATCATTCCCACAGCCACTCGTGACCACACTCTCACAGATCTTGATGGCAATTCCCGGAATGACTGAGTAAGTGGATTGCACACATAGAAATTCCGATGCCCTATATCAAGGAAGCAGACAAGCCCTCCAGCTGAAGCAACTGGTAATATAATTATTTTTGGCGGGAAAAATGGCAATGACAGATGATACCATTTCTTCAATGAGGAGTCATATACTGCATCATTATTTACATTTTCATGTGTTATGGTGTAAAACCAAGGACACTTAGGCAGCACTTCAGCACATTGCTGAGAAAAGCTGCGGGAATTGAGTAAGGAATTCCAACTTCTGCATACCGAGCGAAACCGAAAGAAAGCAGCAATAGGTAACCGTGCAACAACTCTTTCAAGAAGATCCTCAGGAAACTCTCTCCAAATTTTTTCCTCCATATCACCTACAGCATCAGTAGGCAACTGCTCATGGCTCCTTTCCCTGCGACATCTTTTAGAAGGTGGAGCTTTCAGTTCAGTCATCTTGAAACCACTAGATTTAATTTCCCTGGCAACACTACACCCCTCATCTGCAGAGTTATTCTCCAGATCTAACAAATACCTCCTGTAAGTTAGAAGAATGCTAAATCAGGGAAACCAGTCTCCCAGTAACCATCCTAAATCATATATTTAAAAGGTAAGATTATTTCTTGTGAATCATATTAGAGAAACTTCAGCAAGATTCTTGAAGAGAAATCATTCACGATCCAAGGGTTGCCATAAGCTAAAGCCCATTTACTAGATTCATCTGAATATACAATACCTACAAGCTATTATTTGTAAATTCTGAGTAACAACCAATATACTCTTCAGGATACATTGCTTGCCACATATAAACAAGAGAAAAGCAGATGGGGAAAGCAATCATTCAGAAAATTACAACTATGCTAGAAGTTATACATGTCAAAAAACAGTACCAATGGATTTTGTAAATCTGAAATTCAATACAGATATTCTTCCTGCAACACCATCGTAAAGTCAATATTATCACAATATAAGCATAAGAAAAAGTTCACCCCGGTGTTCTCTTGATGTAGGATGACGATAAAGACAGAGACACGGACAAAAGATGTAGATTACTTAACTTTGCTCCAATAAAAGTAAATAAAGATTTATGTGTAAAAGAAAGAGTAATGTAGATTACTTGATCATCTCAATCTATTATATAAATTCTTGCAATAGTCACATTGTTGAGGGGCATTTCTTAAATTCAGATCATAAAATATCTACTAACCTTAAAATTGTCATCTGTCTCAAATGCCATTTGATAGGCCTATAAGATTTCAACATCACACGACCATCTAAAACCCTCTGGACTGCATAAGGAAGTTCTGGAGTTCATTCAACATTGCCAAAAATAATTTCTAAAAGAAACAATAGAAAAAAATTTATAATGGTTGAAATCACCCATGCTCGAATGAAAAGGTACTTTACAAGGCTTGTGATGATGCTGAATGAAATTGGCAGTTCAAGGTAGAAGTCCTTCAGATTATGAAGCAGATAACTGAATCAAATTTGCTATTTCAAGATGAAATTCTTCAAGTTAATTATTAAGAGGAAAACAACGAGAAGCTTCTGATGCAGAAGCGTACAATTTTGTGAAAGAAATCAAGACTAATGTCCATATCTTGGTTTCTTTCATCGTCACAGACTCGCCTGAGTAGCTGCTAATTAGGCTTGCATGATAGTACACCTGATTTTTATTATAATGAGACATACTTTTCTGCAAGCTGTCAAATTCTGTTTTGTGCTCAATCATGTGATTACCCCAGTATTCTCAAGTCGGTACTCATTAAAAGTGAAATTGGAAAACATGTGATGACTACACCAAAAAATCTCAGAGATGACACAACTCACCCCCAACGAGTACGCATTCATAGGTGATGAATCCAAATTTTGGGATATGTATCATGTGCTTTCTTATAATTACACCAAAAAAAAAAACAGAAAAAACTATTTAAAAACATCAAAATTATGACCTTAGATCACAGTGGGATCCACATGATGCATAAAAAGCAGTTTCATCTTACTCATTTCATCCTTAATCGAGTTCCTCAAATAATCTCAACTGCTTGCATCACTCTTAAATTTCCTCTGCAGCTTATCACTGGAGTTTATCAATCTGCCTCAAAGTTTCTGGTCATCCCCACTTTGGGTTCAGCTAATATCTGAAAGTTTTTCCTTATGCGGTTGGCGGTTGTGACATTCCAATTTTGACCTAGGTCTCCATTGTTGTTTACTCATAGCTTTAAAAGTTTAGCTAAGCAGTTAATGTTTGCGGGCCACAAAAGTGTTAGGTAATCCTTATCATAATGGTTATCTCTGGCATTTTCTACCAAGTTGGTAAGTTAAAAATTTACATTGTTACATGCATCCATAATCATAAAGACTCAGACTGAGCAGGTTGATTTTTTACTTGGAATCAGACATGGCACTCAAACTTAGCAAATTGAAGAGCCATGAAATATAGAGATTTTTTAAGGATTAGAGCTTTCATAATGCACACTCAAACAAATCAACTTTATAGACATGATAAACTTATCAATTAGACATTTAGAGTCTACTTTGATCATATACAGAGGTATATATCAATAAAATGACTACAAATGTACACTTGAGATGAGGGAAACAACATTTTTTAATATACAAATATTATCAGTTTTAGGTGTTCAAAACTCATGGCATCGAAAACAAGGATCGCCATATGGAGCCTAGGGATAACTTTAAGAAACCCCCCTCCAAAAAAAGATATAAAATCTTGGCGAATCTTTCATTTCTTTGAAAAACATAATTTATTTCTATTGACGAATCTTTCAATTTTTATTTTTTTTAATATTATTTTTAGAGACGATTTTTTTTTAATCGCAACTTTTTTGTAGAAAATATTGACAAATCTCAAACAATAATAGGAAATTCATTAATCACCATTGTGAATACTTCCATTTAAAAAAACAGAATTCTTATAGAAAATTATCAGGGTAAATATGGAAATCTTTGATGGATTTAAGGGGTAGACTCTATAATATTTAGATGCTACCATTTATTTAAAATATAATCTTATAAACCTCATTATATTGTGTGAGATAAATGTACTAATATTATCTAATTCTAATGGGACCCAAAATTTCTTTAAGACCATTGATCTCCATTGAGATCAACAATCCAAAGAAAATTTTAGCTCATGTAAGCATTAAAAATCAAATAGGAATATTTTTACCTCATGGAATATAATGATGATTAGATTATATTTTAAATCAAAGGTGACAACTAAATATTGGTGATATAGCCCTAAAGTAACTAATAATTATAATATATTATTGGCAAATTAATATTCATTTCTATAGTAACTCACAAAATCTAGGTCAATCAAATCTAATCATGTATCGAATATTGTAACAAATTTTTGAGTTCAAATTCTTAATAAAATAAATTATTTGGCAATTTAAATATTTCTAAACCAAAATTTTGTAAAAATGTGGCAATTTAGGTTGCGTTAAATCTTCAATAATTAGCCCAATTTGGATTCTCAAATTTCAAAAATTAGCCAATTAGCGAATAGTAGCCACTGTTGATGTTTTGTAGCTTCTATCGGATAAATCCTATCAAACTATTGAAAATATATATATATATAGAGAGAGAGAGAGAGAGAGAGAGAGATTATGTGATGTGTGTGTGTGTGTGTGTGTGTGTGTGTGTGTGTGTGTGTGATATATAACAGATCTAGATATATATCTAAAATAGTATTAGGAGAAATTAATATAATAATGATTCAGAGATATTTCGTGTGTGTGTGTGTGTGTGTGTGTGTATTTATGTAGTTACATAATCAATTGTCATTATATTAATCTCATAATAATGAATAGACATGTCCCATGAAGGGACATGTCTCTCTTATCCCCATTCTCAATATTACTGAAAGAGAGATTGCTGCATTTGGAAAACACATACAACATAAAGTGCTATTACATTTGCAGCTATCCTAAAACTTAACATGGTATCAGAGCCAGACTGCAAATGTAAGAGAGTAGTTTGTTGATGGTGAATGTGTGACTGTCTCAGAAAATACAATCTCAGTATAGGGACCATATCTCACAAATCCACCGTTGGATTTTTCTGAATTTTGGATATGTTGGTGAAAAACAAATTTTGAAGAATCTCACTGGAGCGATTGGAGAGGAAGTGTGGGGTTCAAAAGTTATGACGGAATGTGTACGGGTCTATGTGAAATTCCTGAAAGCGGCTTTCATTAAAGAGGTATATTAATTTGTTATGATCGTGGTCAAGTATTAACAAAGAAGAACGTATTCAAGGTAGGGTGTCTCTTTCTATAAAGAAAGCATTAATTATAGAGTGTCACCTCTCTTGGAGAAATCAAGTCATTTCACAAGAAGACGTGAGAATTGTTCAACGATATAAGAGTGGGAATTGTACATTGTGGGGGGGGATAATAACCAATGTTACATTCCCATTTGAACCATCCTTAGTGGGGAGATGATTCAAAGGAGAGATGTCTCTCAAATAATCTGAAAAGGTGTTTTCTGATTTGATGTATTTGGACCCTCATTGGAGCAACTTGTATCAAGGATGTTGATGCGCAGATAAGTATTTATTGTCCTTGAGTATTACTTTATCTACTCATTGTAGTATCTCTCTTATTTGTATTTCTCTGCGTACTATAAAAGCTATTTGCCTTGATATTTTCCGGGGATGCTCTTGCAAGAAAAGAAGATTGATATCAAATTCAGAGGGAGTCTGACACTTCAGAGGTAACTTTGGACGAGAAGCTCAGAAGATTGATATCGGATTCAGAGGGAGTCTGACAGTTTGTCTTAAGCAATCTTGGATGAAAAAGATCAACAGATTGATATCTTCTCAATGAGTTCTTCTCTGTGAGAAAAGTTCGAAGTGAAATCCGTTGTTTCCACCCTCTCCACTAAGGCATGGTGGATGTCATATGTGTGACTCCATGCTTTTAATGGGCTTGCCTCTATGTAAATCATGAGGAAGTGACAACTTCCAAATGATTATCACTTGTAATTGTTAAAGTTATTGGAAGGTGACGATCTTACAATAACTTGACCTTCTATTGTGATAGACATCTTGTGATGGCTGAAACGGATCATGATAGATAGAACTTGTGGATAGAATCGCCGATTGAGGCAATCCACCCGGGAACTTGTGGATAGAATCGTCGATGGAGGCAATACACACGAGAGCTTGTGGATAGAATCACCGATGGAGGCAATCCACACGAGAGCTTGTGGATAGAATTGCCGATGGAGGCAATCCACATCTTGAGACTATGTTTCTATTGATTACATCATGAGGATGATGCTTCTATTGCTTACATCATATGATTGATGTTGTCAAGTGTCATATAAGTGTTGACATTTATCCTTCCTAGCTAAGAGGGAGTGTTGATGTTTTGTAGCTTCTATCGGATAAAACCTATGAGACTATTGAAAATATATATATATATATATCGAAAATAGTATTAGGAGAAATTAATATAATAATGATTCAGAGATATTACATGTGTGTGTGTGTAGTTACATAATCAATTGTCATTATATTAATCTCATAATAATGAACAGACATGTCCCTTATGTCTCTCCTATCCTCATTCTCAATATAAATGAAAGAGAGATTGCTGCATTTGGAAAACACATACAACATAGAGTGCTATTACATTTGCAGCTATCCTAAAACTTAACAGCCACTAAAAAAATCATTGAGCCATGAACTATGGTAGAAAGCAGCCTCTATGACCAAGCCCAACATCACTAGCTCTATGTGGGTTGTGAAGTTCATATCTCAGAGAAATTTGCAATATGCTGCTACAGCCATAGTAGCATTACTCCAGATCAGGATTCACTCAGCAAAGAAAAAGTATTAACACAATTCAAATACTTAGGATTTAACTGGGAAAAACTCGAAAGAATGAAAACAAAATGATTTACCATCCAACATGGCCCACAATGATTTTTATTTTTTGTTTTTTAAAAACTAGAGCAGGGATCTGCAAGGGGCAGCTCCCCTTATGGGGTCTAGGGCTGCACCCTAAGCACATTATTTAAGGCCTTAACATCAGAACCCCCACCGCCAAGCCCAAATTAAGGCCTTAGAGACCATATGGACCCTCTATGGCACATGCCATTTTTCAATAATATTGCTTTTAAGTTTTAACCAAGCTCCAATAGTCTAAACTCCAAACACTTTAAAAATCATGCGTCGAAGCCATTAAGGAGTAACTAAGCCCTAGCTATGTGTTTCTTTTTGACTTTTCAAGGTTTAGAAATTCCTTTTTTGTTTATTTTTTCCTTAGTTAGGCTTAGAGCACCTGACAATGACCCCAAGTCCCAGCAAGCCTGTAGGCCTCATTTCAGGTGTCTTGCCTCAGGACTCAGTGCTACAGAGAAAATCTTGTAACTATGTATGCATCCCTCGATTAATGATCAGGTAACCTCTATTTACAGATCTAGAGATCATCTAAAGTTGTAAGTCTTGATCCATCTAAAATTCATAGCTGTTTAACTTGACAGTAGCATGAGATGATTGCCTTTAAGATTGAGCTGATGTGGACGCTTTTGGTTGGCCAACATCAAAATTAACCATTAAAGAATGAACTAGCAGTGTAAAATGCATAATTCACGGTCTGCAATCGAGGTGACATGGCAGCTTCTTGTTGGATCCTTTGATGGTTGTAGCTGTTTGAGCTATAATGGCAATCTTGGTGTCCACTTAACATTCTCTTATTCCACTGGTACTCATGAGTCATCAACATTACCAGAATTAAAGCCAATTGGTAGATGTGGCATTCAAAAGGAAATATTTCATTAGCGTTCGCATGTGATCTTTTAGCTAGGTGGACATATGGGATTATCTCACTGGTCGCACATCTTCTCACCATAAAGTTTTACGCAATGTTAATCATAAAATTGGCACCTTTTGATTGAATGCAATAGATCTAAGGGTGGTTGAGTGGGATCCATACAATGACCATAGAATCGTCCATCAGTGGCCGTCAAGCTTTCCTATTAATTCTCCAATTCATTGGCACATGGAAGGTACTAGGGCTTTGCGGTAGATCTATAGATCATGAATGTGTGCAACTAGGAGTTCATTGATATGTCACCTGATATTGAAAATTTGGAACGTGTAATCCCTAATTTTGATTTCTTCTAAAATTCAAACTTTAAAATTTTCAACAGCTCACTACATAGAAAAGGCCAGTCATTAATGAAGCTTCAATGAGGGCCTCATTCAAGGCCTTAAGCTAAATTTGTGCATTTTTTAATGTTATCACAAGAATCATATAGCCCTGAAACAACTAAGGCAACAAAAGACTATTACACAAAGATTTGAGCTACAATTATGATTCAAAATTTCTTGCTGTTTAATGTGTGTTCCCAGGTGAGTTCATGAAAATTTCTCCATTATTCCTAATTCTTTTTTTTACATTGCAAAATGGAGTATCAAGTAAAACATGATTGCCAAAGCTATGAAAGAACATTAACCCAGATCAGAACTAAAAGTTCAAGCTACTACAAGAACATCCCCTCAAAAGAATAACAGGTACTAAGTTTGAAATTGAAGTTATAAAACAATTTCTGAAAAGGCCAGGAGATTTAGTCCATTAAATTGTGGGATAGGAAAATTGTTGTCTTTGATTAAATCATGAGCAGTGAGATAGGAAAATTGTTGTCTTTAATTAAACCACAAGCAGTGGGAGAAGATTAGCCTTATAATTGAATTTTTGCTATTAAACCCTACAATACAATTCCAACTCTGGCTCCTCTAAAGCATGTTTTAAATCAACGCATACTCTGGATCCCACTTGCATCCAAGCATTACAAGAAATTGATTGATAAGGGTGAGGGCAGTGCATAGCATTCTGAGGATTTCCAAGGGAATATTCATGGCCTGTCAAATTATGATGTGAGCCAACATTAATTTACCTCATCATGGCAAAAAAGAGATAAACCTACCTACCACTAGTCTATGTGTAGAGTGCCAAGCTACTCATTTGAAAGGGAATGGCATTTTGCTATCCCAGGTCATCCACTGACGGATCAAAGGACTAGATTGCAGGTTGGCATGTTGGCACATTGATAGGATTTGACTTGCAGATCTTTTGTGTGACCTCTGAAATCCTGCAAAGGCTACTAGAATGCATTTCAATGATTGTTGGTTGCTGAGCTAATTCCTTGACTGCATGTGTCTTAAGGTGGTCTAGGGCATCAAATTGAAATGTTGAAGCATATTTGTAGCTCAGAGGAAATGGTAGTCTAGTAAAGTTTTGCCTCGTGAATCTGTCTCCATGATGGGCTATAAAATCTCAAGAGGAGCTTTGAGCCTAGTTGTTTCCCACTTGCCACATTTGCTAGCATCATTGTGGCAAGATTTGATTAATGAAATGACCAGCATTCTAAAGCATTACAAATTCTTTTAAAATGGTCTTCTTTTGTTGCATGTGAGTTACTATTGATCTGTTTGGGATAACTAAGAATGTTCATTTGTAGGTTTCCTTGTTTCGTGAGTTTGTATGCATGTGCAAGCTTTGTTCCATTTAATGACGACTTAATTATTTAACAAAGTAATAAAATGACTTTAATGGAGCTTAGTGAAAATTAATAAAGTCATTTTAATTTGAAGGGGGATAATAAAGAGACATAGAAAAGGAATTTCAAGAGACAGGCAGAGGGAAAAGGAAGAGTCACAAGGATGTACTATTAAAGAATATTGAGAGGCTCATTCTGATCATGCTTGATTTATGCTTGACTATTGTTTTCTCTTGAACAATTTGGGAAGCTTTGGCTTTCAATTTTGAAACCTGAGGATGGAAACTTTTAAGATTTCTAGGTGGATTGGACGGAAACCATATTCATCTTTGGAGGTGGATTTGCAACAGAGTTCACAACTAGGCAAATTTGTGAAGTTATAATCTGAAGACAAACTTGCAATATTTGAGGTATTTCATTTCTGATCTAAAAAATAAGATTGTAATGATTTATCTTCGTATTTAATTTCAGACCTCTATGATTTTCAGCATAATCTGTTGCATAAAAAGAAAGCTTGATGCAAATTGTTTGCTTAAAATTTATGTGGGATAGTTGGAAAAATCTGAAACAAATATCCTAGCGGGGTATTTCAGTGGTATCACAGCTGGTTCTCCTACCAGTCTGTGAGGTTTCATAAGATAAATATTATTTGGTTTGTGAAGATGGCGATTTGAAAATAAACAAGTCGTGAATTTATTCTACGGAAACTGTTGTTCTAAGTATTGTGGGACCCATCTCTTGCCTTGCAAACAGCATTATCGAGCTACATAATATTTTGGGAGAAGGATTAATATATTGGAGGGATGTCTTATGGTGCAAATATTTCTGGGGATCAACACTATTGATGTTATAGTAGCCGAAATTCTGAAGGCGTATTGCTTGTGTGGGACCCGATTCTCATATGCTCTATATATATATTATTCGGACTATTTGTGGGATGTCGTATTTGAAGTTTATCAAAATATTTGTATCGAAATATGTAGGTTTAGGCAAAAAATGTGTGGGTGGCTATATACATATTAATGTAAGGCTCAATTTAAAAAGGTTTAGACTTTAGAGCCATATATTGACACAACTCTGAGGGACCAAAAGAGATATATTTGTGAGTTAACTATACCGATGCTATTCTTCATTTTTGGCATCTTCGGGTTTTCATGTTTGCAGTATTAGAGAACCGTTGTCGTTTCATCTTCTTTAACAAGGCTTATTCCATTGGCGTAAGAAGGAAAGGGGATGATCACTCAGCCTAGATTTGCCATGCATGAAGAAGCTTAATGACTGAAAAGGGGAGTCGTCCAGTTGGTTGATATCCTTCATTACTCAGACATATCATTGAGTGTTAACGAGCTGAAGTAACCTATACAAAATTGTCATGTCCGTGAAGAACTCAAAGCATTCTCAATGGTTTCGGGTGGTCTCGACCATTAAGGTAGCGCTTGGGAATGAGTCTGGGCAGAACGAAAAATAAGAAGTATGTACGTGGAGCTTTAGACCTCTGGTTATATCGTCCTTGTGATTTCTATGCGCACTTACTATCAATTCGTAGTTGCGAACATTCATTACGAGAGTGTTGTATCCATAGATTATGACGTGTGAATGTTATGCTAGGTATTTGAAAATTTAAGGTTTCCTCTATTGAGACATGTATGTGAGATTCCAAATGGTCGACTCTCTCCGTGTATGATCGACACAAGTCCAACCAGTGATACAGGACTCTGCGAGTCCGGCCTGGACTCGCAGAGTCCCGAGGCGAGTCAGGCCCGACGGGCGTAGGTGGCTCTGGACTCGGACTCTGCCGAGTCCAGGCGAG
>MU227448.1:1972262-2010602 GCA_018584345.1 Thuja plicata
CGTTCATTATAACCTTCGCCTTCATCACAGAAAAATCTTGGGCACTGACACATCTATCAAATTAGAGGAGGTTGATCCACAAGCAGAATGGAACACAGAGATTGATGATCCTGTCTTCAGTGATGAAAACTTGGAATGGGTTGATCAAGTGGATCGAGAGGCAGAGGCAGTGACGATAGCAGAGGAGGAGGCTAGAGCGCGAGGAGACTCAGTGGATGACCCTGAGACTAACGAATCTGACTTCGAGGATGATGAGGAGTATGAGGATGGGGATGATGAGGATGCCACTGAGGGTCAGCCTCAGACACAGGGAGAGAAGATGGCTGTACAATCTTCCATGACCTATTTTAGGCGTACTCGTAGGAAGACACTGGGATAGGCTACTATGAGCCTAGTTTTGATATATGTTTTGAACTTTTGATTCCATGAATATTGTAGACATTTGACAGTGAAACTATTTATATTTCAGTTTCTAGTGTGTTATTTAGTTTAACAGTTTATAACTTTATACTTTCGCGATCTATGTAAAGTTGAAAACTTGTATATGTGTGCAAAGTAGCTTCTATTTATCTCAATTATTGTGTATTTGATGTTAATTGACTAATTGATGCATGAAAAATGCTTTAAATCCTTAAAAATCTTTGAATTTCTTGGGTTTTTCGATTTGCCGAGTCCGGCCGCCAAGGCCGAGTCCGAGTCCGAGGCCGATCCGACCTTGCCGAGTCCGAGGCTTGTAACTATGAGTCCAACAGCTCCAATAGCTTCAAGACCAAATACATTAACGGTGTTATCTGAATATCTTGTGTCGTGAGTATATTGTTGCAACTTCAAGAACCATTGGCTTTGAACGGAAATATATAGAAATAGTTGCAAGATGTGAAAGAATAGAAACTCTTATATTCATTTGAAATACAAAAACGTGCCAGCCTTGTTGATTCAGACGGCTCTTGGTCATTACGACAGTTGTATGCTAGTATGATGGTTGTATCGGGTGGTGCTTTGTTCCTTTGCACAGAGTAGTGAAACTAACTTCAGGCATTGAATCTTGCAGAGGTGGACTTCTATGATTTCTCTGATAAATTGGGAACACAATCCCTTTGAATGTAAGGACCCCTTCTTCAAGCTCCATGTGTTATTAAAGGGACTGTTGATGTGAATAGAAGTTTTTGACTTGCAGACATTTCCATTGAAAGTCTGATTAAGATTTCTAAGGCTGTGAGCTAATTGGTGGAGAGTTGATCCTCTAATATTTCACAACTATTCAATTTTGTCTTGGGCCAGAAGCTTGAAGCATACAAGAATGAATACATTAAGAAGGCAGTGTTAGTAAACGTCTAAGTTTTGGGAAGATTAAGCATTGGCTGGGACTACAGATTAGAATAGTCAAGCACTACTAAGAATGAAGAGTATTCTAAACTTCCAAATCGGCACCTGTGCAAAATCTATTAGTAATGTTTAAGGAGTAGCTGGAAGTCTATCTTCTTTCTGGGTTTATCCAAAGATTTCCTCAATGCTGGATTGGCTAAATCTGCTGTGAACAAGTTAGGTCTGAGCCTTATTTGTGTTTGCAGCCGCTTTCATTTTATGAGTACCTTCTAATGATTGGACCAAAGCCATTGCAATTAGATTAGTTCTGGAAATTCTGATTCCATTTATCAGCATTTAACACTGTCCTGTAAGTGTTTGGCAAATGTTATTTATTGCTAACCATTTCATGTATAAGTGGGAAGATATTTGTTCAAGTACCAATCAAACATTGTTATGTATGCGAAGTGTTTGACCAAATATTTCTAGAAGGGTAAAAAAAAATTGGTCTAGAGCAAGTGGTCCATTAAGCAAAATGAAGACAATGGCAGATTAGAAAAGTGATCTTTTCTCAAAAGAATTCATTGATACATTCAATAGTGATCAGCTAAGGGACTTGCAGAAAGAAAAGGAAATAGGGAATTGGTTGTATGTAATTGGATTACAATTGAAGTCCGTGAAGTTTCCTGATGTTGTTCTCTTTAGGTTGGAGGAACTAGACTCATATTTGTCTAAAGTAGACCAGTCAGCTTGGAGGCTTCTGAATTGGGTTTTGCAGCCCTCGATGCTTGCTTTGGTCCAACATAGATTATTGGAACATCCGTGTGAATAGGTGAGACTTACAATTGCTTCTTGTCGCAATGAAGTCATAAGAATAACAGCTCTTGTAGCACCCTATAATGATGGCATACTGAAGAAGGTTCTACAACTGATTGTGGAGAGCCTAAATGAGTTACATGGCCTGAAAGCCCCTACTTTTGGTAAGAGAGCTGAGATTTTAGAAATTATGGCAAGAGTCGGACCATTTATCATTATGTTGGATCTCAAATGTGATAAATTGATTTTAAACATGTTTCAATGCTTTTTAACTGAAATTAGAAAACATCATCCAGTAATGGTAGAAGAAGATAATTTGAAAACTGCATTTATGACAAAGTGGGGGACATTTGACTACAGAAGAATGCCCTTTGGTTTGATCAACCTCAGAGCCACTTTTCAAAGGGCCGTGGATTATGCCTTCAAGGATTTGGTTGGCAAATGCATTATTATATACACAGATGATCTCACTGTATTTTCCAGATGAAGGAAAGATCACATAAGTGATTTAAGGAGAATTTTTCAAAGATGCAGAAGACATGGAATTTCACTAAACCCAAAGAAATGCATGTTCGTTGTCACTGAAGGAAAGCTATTGAGACATGTGTTTTCTAAACATGGAATATCAATTCGCCCTGAATGCGTCGAAGTTATCTCCAAAATAGGACTACCAGCAAGTCAGGATGAATTGAAGTCATTCTTTGGTAAAAATCAATTTCGTAAAATAATTTATAACTAGATTTGCTGAGATAGTCAAGCCACTGAATGTGTAGTGTCCCCATTTTTTGGTCTTTAAGATTAGCTTATACCAGTGACCTCCGTAAGCTAATTAGGGTGTCAGAGGGGGTCATTTGGCAGAGCCAATGGCTGGTCTCCATTCTGGAGATTACAAATGTCAGGATTGCTCGTTGTTGGGGTCAGTTGGGCTGACTTACTATTTTGGGTAAGTCACCTCTTGCCAATTTCTATTTCTAGATGGTGTAATTCAGTGTCCAATGTTTAGCATGATGTGGAGATGGATCGATTGGATTAATTAAATCTTCTATATTTAATTAATCTTGGAGTTATAAGTTATATCGTTAATGATTAATGATATCTTATGTTTTAATATGAGACTTTATTATTTAAGATGGATATCATTGATTTGGCTTTTCTCCTAAGTTTGGACAGGAGTAAGTTTTAAGTTATGTGAAGTGTGTGGATGAAGACTTCAAATCGATGCTTCAAGAGGAAAGAGGTTCAGTTTTCTTATATATTGGTTTCGAAAAGCAAAGAAGGATTATCTTATGCATATTTTATGACTTTCTTGAATGGGAGACTGGTTGAGGGCTTGAAGAAAATAATGTGCTTATCAAATTGTGAATTCAATGGAGTGGATCCGGCACTTTGAATTGGACTTCTGATTGTCCAGTGAATTGTGTAGTTTCGGCAGTGAGTAAGAGTGAATGCGGATGTTGATTCAACAAGTTTCAGCGCAGGAGGAAACAAAATCACAGATTTGAATCTCAACGTTTGAAGTAGTTTACACAGTTGATGGTGATCGGATGTCTTCGTGTTGTATTCCGCGAAGGCTGGTGGAGTTACATTTAGTATTAGTGTGCGTAGAGTAAGGAGGAGAAGTCGTGCTACATGTCATAGAAGCCACGTGGCCAGCAAGGAAGAAACGTGGAGGATGGCGGCCAGTACACATTAGCCGCAGGTAGCTTTCAAGCATTGCGGCCAGCAAGCATTGGGAATTCAAAGGTAGACCTGCATATATATACGTCTACATTTATCAATTTCGATACTTATCGAATAAATATTGCAAGTGGAATGTTATTATGATTTGTATTGGCTTACAGAATTTAAAAGTTGCTTTGATGTAATTGACATTACGGTTTATATATTCTGGAAAATACAAAATATATATATTTTGTTTCCAAAAAGAAAGCCTGCAAACTACCTATAAGTGTGAAGCAAATTTTGAATTGAAATTTCAAGTAAGAGCCAAGCAGGCTCATCACAGTGGTATCAGAGCTTTTTTCTTGCCAGCCTGCAAGGAAGTGGGATTTTGTTTTTTAAATTTAATGCAGAGAGATAGATACATTCTAGGCGTCCATTACGCTCGCAGAGGGAGAAATTCTTCCCCGCTTGGTGATCAGGGACAGGGAAATATGGAAGGGAGAATTCCAGAAAACACAAGTTTTGATAAAGATGGAGAAGCTAGGACAGTGTTTAGGAATATTGCGCACAGCCAGCAGGACTTGCCAGCTGGCCAACAGCAGATGGCTAATGTACTACAGAATTTGTCTGACACCCTCCAACGCATTACACTGCCACGCGATCAGGGCAAGGACAGAGATGCACGGACTATTTCAGTGAGTTCTCACAGGTCCAGAATTGATTTGACAGGTACACAGGACAAGCCCCTACGTCCTACCTTCTTGAGACCTGAGATCAATGTTAATTTCGATGATGAAGTTTCTTTTGCTTATGATTTATTAGCTTTGCACACTGAGTGGGATGCTTTACCACCTAAGGTAAAGCAACATCTTAATTTTGACAGGTTCATGACTCAGAAGAGAGAACATTCTAAAGGTAGAACTGATGGGAGACAGAGACAGGTGAATCATGAATCGAAACGGGAAACCAGCAAATTGACATTGGCACACTTTGATGGGAATGGGAAAATGACAGCTAGAGCTTGGATTCACAAGCTGGACACTTATTTGACTTTACGTCCGATGTTTGAGGAGGACGCCATCAGATTTGTTATTTTGCATTTAGATGGTATAGCCCATGACTAGTGGTACCATGGGTTGGTCTCTTTACATCATGATCAGATCGTTTCCTACCAGGAGTTTGTAGATGGTTTGGTAGAACGTTTTGATCAGAAGGATCCAGAAACTTATTTCTGGGATCTTGCTCAGCTCAGGGAGACCAATAGTTTGGATTCCTTTATTGTTGAGTTCTTGAGACTCTCTGTCATGGTTCCTAATATAACAGAGAGACGATTGGTTATGTTGTTCACAGAGGGATTACAGGAGCCCATAAGAGGGTGGCTTAGAGCTTTTGATCTTCAGTTCTTGCAATGGGCCATCAAGAAAGCTAGGAACATGGAGCTTGCAGCTTCTAAAGGGCAAGCGCAACCTAAACCTATTACTTTAGCCGCAAATGAGGTACCTCTACCAGTGGTTGATGAAAAGAAGAAATCTGTGGGAAAATATGATGAGGCGACTCGTTTGGATTTGAGGAGACAACTGTGTTTTTGGTGCAAGGAGCCTTTTAACAGAGAGCACAATTGTCCCTTAAGGCCCAAGAGTAAGGCAAACCATTCTATGTGGGTGTACTATGATGAGGTTGAGGCTGAGACTACTCATCAGCTTGTTGATTTAGATATTGATGAGGGCCAGAGGGTCTCTGCAGAGTTTGGTCTCGATGCCAAACTATCTCCTATAGTGTTGTCCATTGTTGTGCCACTTCCCACTGCTTTCAGACTGAGGGGATTAGTGGAAGGACAACCTTGTATTGCTATATTGGATATCGGAGCTACACACAATTTCATTCATGAGAGAATTGCTAGTCAGTGTGGTCTTCAGGTTGAGGAGTTTGCGGGATTTCAAGTTAGGGTGGCCGATGATTATACCCTTACCTGTACCAGGCGCATTAGTCATCTCTCTTTGTTCTTTGGTGATTACGAGTTGAAAGCTAATTTTTATGTGCTCGATTTGGGAGAGATGGATGCAATGTTAGGGATGCTATAGTTACAAGAGATTAAAGAATTCTACCTTAGCTTGAGTGCATTGGAGATGATATTTGAGTATCAGGGTAGGAAGTATGTGCTACATTGTCTCTCTGAGGGGTAGTCTACGCACTATGTATTCTTGTGCAGTAGATAGGGAGGATTCATGGAGGCATGAACCCTTTCGGATAGAACAGGTTACACATCATGTCTCTCACTAATCACAGTTTCCTAGCTTAGAGCAGCAGTTGGGAGCAGTTCACTTTGTGAACAATCCCTTGTTTGATATGGATGTCACTATGTCTTATGATAATCCGTTGTTCGAGCTCAGTGATAACCCCTTTCAGGTGATGAGTGGTGATGATGATGTTGCTTGGGAGACTATCAGTGCACCGGGTTATCAAACAATTTATGTGGGTTGTCAAACAGGGTTTGTTGAGCAGTTCACAGAGGTGTACACAGTGAGGAGTGCATACAATTTTGCATTTGATCCTCATGTTCAGGATATCTACCAGTTGCAGAGGACATCAGTGCATTTGTTTGACGACTGGTATGATAGTTTAGTTGGCGCGAAGATTGGAAGCAAGTCAGTTTATCGGTTGAGTTACTTTCGTATGGTGTTTCTGGTTCAGTCTCATCGGTTCAAGTGTTGAGTTCAGTTTCTCAGACTATGTTGATGGTGTTGTGAATGTTGGCGATATTTTTGAGGGAGTTTGGTTATGAGAGGAACATTACACATGTCTATCCATGGGATTCGGGTGGACTGTTCTGTTGCGTTGATTTTTTTATGATTGCTTGAGGACAAGCAATCTTGGGAAGCAAGGACTGTAATGTCCCTGTTTTTTGGTCTTTGAGATTAGCTTATACCAGTGACCTCCGTAAGCTAATTAGGGTGTCAGAGGGGGTCGTTTGGCAGAGCCAATGGTTGGTCTCCATTCTGGAGATTACAGATGTCAGGATTGCTCGTTGTTGGGGTCAATTGGGCCGACTTACTATTTTGGGTAAGTCACCTCTTGCCAGTTTCTATTTCTGGATGGTGGAATTCAGTGTCCAGTGTTCAGCATGATGTGGAGATGGATCGATTGGATTAATTAAATCTTCCTTATTTAATTAATCTTGAAATTATATCGTTAATGATTAATGATATCTTATGTTTTAATATGAGACTTTATTATTTAAGATGGATATCATTAATTTGGCTTTTATCCTAAGTTTGGAGGGGAGTAAGTTTTAAGTTATGTGAAGTGTGTGGATGAAGACTTCAAATCGATGCTTCAAGCGGAAGGTTCAGTTTTCTTATACATTGGTTTTGAAAAGCAAAGAAGGATTATCTTATGCATATTTTATGACTTGCTTGAATGGGAGACTGGTTATCAAATTGTGAATTTGATGGAGTGGATCCGGCACTTTGAATTGGACTTCTGATTGTCCAGTGAATTGTGTAGTTTCGGCAGTGGGTAAGAGTGAATGCGGATGTTGATTCAGCAAGTTTCAGCGCAGGAGGAAATGAAATCACAGATTTGAATCTCAGCGTTTGAAGTAGTTTACATAGCTGATGGTGATTGGATGTCTTCTTGTTGTATTCTTCAAAGGTTGATGGAGTTACATTTAGTATTAGTGTGCGTAGAGTAAGGAGAAGAAGTCATATTGCATGTCATAGAAGCCACGCGGCTAGCAAGGAAGAAACGTGGAGGATGGCCGCCAGTACACATTAGCCGCGGGTAGCTTTAAGGCATTGCGGCTAGCAAGCATTGGGAATTCAAAGGTAGACCTGCATATATATACGTCTACATTTATCAATTTCAATACTCATCGAATAAATATTGCAAGTGGAATGTTATTATGATTTGTATTGGCTTAGAGAATTTAAAAGTTGCTTTGATGTAATTGACATTACGGTTTATATATTCTAGAAAATACAAAATATATATATTTTGTTTTCAAAAAGAAAGCCTGCAAACTACCTATTGGTGTGAAGCGAATTTTGAATTGAAATTTCAAGTAAGAGCCAAGCAGGCTCATCACAAAATGATATGTTTTAGAAAGGTGTGAAGATAGATTGGACACCTACATCAAAGAGAGCGTTTGAAGAAATAAAGCAAGCTATTGTGGATGCTCCTGTACTAGTTAGCCCGGACTATACCAAGCCATTTTACATATATTCATTTGCTTCAGAACACACTTATGCGGCTATCCTCACTCAGAGATCAGAAGAGAAAGATGAGCACCCTATTGCATTTATGAGTTCACCATTGAAGGATGCATAATTGAGATACCTGAATGTTGAAAAACAGGCCTATGCTTTGGTGAAAGTGATTAAGAAATTCCGACATTACATTTTAAGAAGCAAGGTTTATGCCATTGTTCCTGACGCAGCAGTGAAGACATTGTTGATGCAAAATGAGTTAGGAGAAAGAAGAGGAAAATGGATAACCATCATTCAAGAATATGACATGGAGATACAACCTATGAAGCTAGTTCGTGGACAAGCTTTAACACAGACAATTGCGAAAACTGGGTCGGGATTAGTACAAGTGTACGTGTTGGAAGAAGTATCTCCGGATGAATGGTATGATGACGTTATTTTCTACTTGTTGAATCATAAGTCTCCTTCGCACCTGAATCCCGTACAAAAGAGAGCTTTAAGAATGAAAAGTAAATAGTTCATGCTCCAAGGAGCTGCCTTGTATAGAAAGAATCATGATGGAATTTACTTGAGGTGTGTTCGAAAAGAAGCTAAACAGATTATTGAACATTTTCATAGCAAATTTGAAACTAGTCATGGGAGTAGTTTGGCCATAGCTCATCAAATTTCAAGGGTAGGATATTACTGGCCAACATTGTTTAAACTTTAGGGATGCATATGAACACGTCAAGACATGTCACACATGTCAAGTTGCTATTGTATGTGAAAGAAACCCCGTCATGCCATTGCAACCTGTGATTAAAGTAAAATCATTTGCTAAGTGGGGGTTAGATTTTATTGGTCCGATCAATCCGCCCTTTTCAAGACAACACAAGTACATCCTAACTGCTACAGATCATTGCACCCGATGGTCAGAGGCGCAAGCACTTAAGCAATGCACGACAGATGTGGTCATCAAGTTCCTTGAGGAAAATATCGTTACTAGGTTTGGATGTCTGCACGCCTTGGTAAGCGACAATGGCTCCGGATTTACATCTTTGAAGTTTTCTAACTGGGCATTTGACTATGGGATAACCTTGAAGTTTTCATCAAATTATTATCTGCAAGGAAATGGATTAGCAGAGTCAACAAACAAGAACCTGTTGAGCGCCATCAAGAAGTTATTTGACAACAATCCTAAAGATTGGCATACACAGTTGAGGTTTGCCCTATGGGTAGATAGAATCAAAATTTAGAGCTCTATAGGAACGTCTCCCTATCATTTGGTTTACGGACCATATCCGGTCTTTCCGATTCAGTTGAGGATCCCGGCATTACAGTTTATGCAAGAATACATGGAGAGTGAAGATAGAGTGCAGTACGTTTGGCACAGTTGTTACATTTGGAAGAGAGGAGAGATCAAGCACTGGAAAAGTTTGCAAAACATCAAGGAGTGATTAAAAGATGGTTCGACAAAATGACCAAACTTAAAGAGTTTCGGATTTCAGATTTGGTTCTCTGCTAGGATAATGCCCATGAAAAGAAAGGTGATCATGACAAGTTTGATAATTTGTGGATGTGTCCTTATCAGATTTATGAAATACTGGGAGATAATGCATTTAAATTGAAGACCCTACCAAGAGAGGAAGTCTCGTTGCCCATCAATGGGCAATTACTCAAGCATTATTTCCAACCCTAGGTTTACCTCTAGAAGCCTATCCTGTACATAGTTAGTCTAGGTTCCCTTTTCGATTTCCTGTTTGTATTACGTTCCTTTGGTTTGCCTTTTTAGTTTAGAGGGGATTTTGGTTTGTTTCCCCTGATGTTTCTTTCCTATTGGTTTTCCCCTTCCCTCTGTGGGATTTAGGTTTGCCGTAATTTAGGTTGGTTTTGTTTTTTGTAGTTTAGGGTTTGTTTTCCTTTGAGTCGTTTGCTCAAGTGGTTTTGGTTTTCTTTTCCTTTGGTTTTTGGTTTCAGTTTTGGTTTTCGCCAAGTAGCCTAAAGGTTTTGGGGTTTTTATTTGCGAGAAGGCATTGTGTATTTTCTACCTTCATCTAGAGATTCCACTAAGTTGTGTTTATCTCATTTCCTGGATAACTATTTATGAAGATCCTTAGAAATAGAATTTGTCTTTCTTAAGTTATCATTAGGTTAGAACACAGACTTGACTCGGAAGGTTAATCATGTAATGTGTCTCGCACTTGAACTCTGAGGTTGTTATATCTTTCACGCCTAATCAATTGCTCCGAGTCATTTTGGATTCTTTGGGAGAGGTCATGGCTTGTGAAAAATTTAAAATCTTGCTTCAGCGCCACTGTAATTCCCTAACTCATAGTGAGCTTCATTGCTCACGAGCCAAGCAAAAGGAAAAGGAATGCAATATCAAAAGAAAGTAAGAGAAAAGAAAAGAAAATTCAGATAAAAGAACGAATAATTGGCTTTGGGAATACGCGGACATCTCTACAGGAGTTCGAAAGAATAATTCACTGGAAGTAGAGCAATCTCCATGGGATTACAGTGACAACTCCGTTGAGGCTATGGACGCCTGACTGGCAACGGGGCAATGTCCAAGATGCTTTTGAAGTCAAGAGGAATGCATAACATGTCATGGCTAATCTTGGGGATTCTGAGTGGTCTTGTTGAGTGAGAATTAACACATTTGCACACACTTTGGTAATTACAGATGGAAAGTGTCTTGATCCAATATATGCTTTTCCTCCCCTTTTGAGTTTGCTTTCTCTCTTCATAATGACGAAAGATTGATTTAACCAAAGTTCTGATTTCGGACTGAATTTTTCAACCTTGAAATGTTGAAAGTTTTCAACATTTCACCTGTGGAGTCGCCAGATGTTGTGACCTAATCACACATCGCCCATCAAAGATGAGACCCCTTGCCTTTTCGGTTTGCTTGGTCTTTTGTTTCGTTGTCTTAGTAGCTCTAGCTTCGGTCCCCTTTAGTTTCCCTTCGTTCTGGCTGAGTGGTAACTTTTACCTAATTCTTGAGTAGAGTTTAGTTTCAGGGAATTTTCAGATTTTGAGTCGTGAATTTGAATCGTACCTCAATTGAATACTACCCAAAGGAATTTCAATGTCTCTTGTGGAGATCCCTTTGCACAGGGAAAAGAGGAAATTGAACATTTGAAGAGTGTTAATTCGGAGAATATTGAAAAGAGATGAAGTTAAAATGTGGTTAGTATTCAAAGTAATTTCCTGCCTTTTGAGCACTTCATGCTTGAAGACCATCTTAGAACGAAGAAATGAGATGAAATATCTTTGAGTTTCAAAGAATCCACCAAGAAGTTTAAATAGAAAAGACCAATTGATCTACCTACCAACAAGCACAGAGACCGTCAATGCTGGTCCACCTAGAAATAAGAGATTATTGCAGAGTATCAAGATCTTTCACAGATCTTCCAATACGCTCAGATTACTATGCATAGGAAAATGTTCGAGAATACCCTACAGAAGTTGAAGTACTTCCACGAGTACTAGTTTGTGATTGCCGAGAAGCCATGCACGAATGGAGAAAATCTTCCATTACAATTTTGCAAAGTCTACCTTCATTCAGGAATATTTTACAAGGTTAGGATGCACCTGTATGTACCAAGGCACCGTTGACAGAGCATACGAGTTCCTTCTTGGAAGATTAAATATTCCTGACGAATAGAGAAAGAAAATGTTCGCATTCATAGCTCCCTTATTGTGGACGGTATCATGCCATGACAGAAGCATCTATGAAGTTGATCCTCAGCATTAAATTCTTGAGCCTGATATGTGCCTGGAAGGACCTAATATATGGTTCCATAAACTCCCTGAAGAATTTTTTTGTGCACCCAAAGAACAGGTCACCTCCAAATACACAACAACATGGATCGCATATGTTAAAGAGATCCACCTTCGGAGGATTCTACCCCAAATCAAAATCTTTTATTGCATGCAAACTTTGCTCTCAGCCTAAGCCATACATGGTAGGGGTAGTATGTATGCGCTTAACTCCAAATTTTATTGCCAAGACAGATTCGTGCAAATGCAGGGAAGAGATAAAGGTTTTCTAAAACATCAAATTTTTTCTACCAACTGCCAAAAGATCTTCGAGTGCAAGTTCTCCATAAACCATGAAATCCTGCCCAAATTTGCCACGAGCTTCAAAACAAGGTTTGAGCATGGAGCGAAAGGAAATGTTTTTTAAAGAAAGAAGACCTTCCGCGAAGACCCCATATACGCACTCAAGTGCGTTTAGTAATAAGTCATGGAACCCGCTCGATAAGAAAGGTCTCTGCCACAAGCAGTGAAGGAGTCTTTAGATGGTAGAGGCCAAGCTCATTCGCAGCATATCAAGCACCTAAAGGAAAAATAAAGGAACCCCATGCATGATGAGCTTCGACATGGATTAAAGTTTAAAACATTGTTGTAAGTTGCAGCGAATCAAGGAGCTTTGCGAATGGAATGGTCTGTGAAGAAGGGAGAAATGCGCTCAAGCACATATTTGTGTCGGTCATGGAATGTTTGAAGAGGGAAGTCTGCCAAGAAGGAAAAGACGCACTCGAGCACGAAACATGCTATGTCCAGGAATTTCCAATATTGCAAACAACCTGCAATGGGTCAAGAAATGCGCTCAAGCACAAAAGCCAGCCAATGAAGGAAAATTGCCAAATGATAAAATCCGTCAATAGCCCCCAAACGCTTTCCAATGCAAGTCAACAGTGGTCACGGAAATTTTCCAAAACACAAAGAAATCCACACAAGCCTAAAACACACCTGAGTGCGATTATGAGGTAGTCCACGAAAAGTTTTAAAATTCACGACCACCTCAAAAACGCGCCCGAGCGCGAAATGAATAGGGTCAAGGAACTTTAAAAAGTATAGTGTCCATGATTATTCCAAAGTCGTGCTCGGTATAAGAAAAGGAATTTTGTGAAATAATAATCCACGAAATGCGCTCAAGGTGCAACTTACATGAGTGGGGGAATTTTTGGTTGGGGTTGAACAAGCGCTCTAAGTGTAACTTTTATTGTATTATGAAGTGAAATTTTGGAAATGGGATAATCCACGGGGTAGGTGAATATGCGCACTCGGCACATTTTGCACATGGTGACAAGGTTTGTTTAGAAGGTTTAAAATGTTATTTATGGTGAAAAGGAGGTGAAGTTTAAAACACCCCAAAATGTTGGAACCATGGAAGTGACCTAGTTGGCAAGTTGGGAGGAATGAAGATGAGTGAAGACGTTTCGAGATTTAAGCTTGTCTGAAAACGGGAGATTTGGGTATCGAATTTTGATAATGGATTTCAAGGTTCGCTAAAAGAGGTTCAAGTTGACAAATAATTGTCAAAAGCATAAAATTCAAGTCGAAATTGAAATTGGAAAAATCCATTTCGGAGTTAAATGGAAATTAGTTAAATATTTAATTAATAAACTTTTGGAAATCAAAAAATGGCAAATTTGGAAAAAATCGATTTAATATTGAATTTCGAAAAAAGAAATTGTGGAAATAAAAAGACTCAAAATGAATTAACTTCTTCATCAAGTTAAAAGCCTCAAATGGAAACTTCCCAAAAAGCGGGGGAAAACTATGACAAATGGCATGTTTTTGTAAGGGAATCTTTGTCTAGATTGGAAGCTTGGAGAAAAACAATGTAGTTTCCTTAAAATAGACCACAGTTGATTAAAGCAGTTTTTTGGGTTAAAAATCTATATAAGAAACTTGGCTCATTTCATTATCACACACAAAGTTTGAAGAACAAGCTAAAAGAATGAGTTTGAAAATTCAGGATTGCAAGAGGATTCTGGAAAGTTATTTCTTGGAAAGCGTGAAATTGCTCTTGGTGGTGGAGAAATTCAGAGGAAGGCTGTGAATTTCAGAGAAAGGAAGATTTTTGCAGTAAGTTTTGAAAATCGAGAAAGAAGGCAGGACTTTCCTGAGGAGAGAGAAAATGTTGTTCTAGAAAGAGAATGCTGAAATTTCATTAAATTTGCTAAATTTCCTCTCCTCAAGGGATAATCTACTTAAAAAGCAGAAATTGCGATCACTTTTTTCCATTCTCTGCACGTTCTTATGTTCGTTTTGATTTTTGTTTTGCAGGAATGGCGGAACCCAGAGGAACAAGTGTGACGAGGAAGCAACTAACAAAGAATGAACAAAGAGGGTTTTATCCAGAATCTAGGATTATTTCAAATGGGCAGAAGTTGGAGACACCAATCTCGACTCTTTGGATATGAATGAATTCCACAGATGAATGTTTGGATACAAGGATCATCAACCGACACATTTGGCCACCCAAATTGTAAACAATGGGATCGTAGTTGCATCTGGCTTTCTTCTAGCTTTTAGCATTCTGAGTTGATCGTAGAATGTACGAAGCACTACAACCCCGGGGACAGAACAATTAAAGATTCAGATGGAAATGTCATTGCAGATCTTTCTTTGCCAACTATCTCAGAAGCATTTGGAATCCCTTCATCTCGGAAGTTGGTACAGCATACAGGGTTTACACCGCCGAGGTTCAGTATTGTGAGAGCATCATAACCAATAAATGGCTGAAAAAGAATAGATCCCACCACTCAAAATTGCCTAAGAAGCTGGTGTGGCTTGATTTTCACAGGGAATACGGCGACTTGGTCATGATGTTGAGCAAGATTTTTGGCCTGCCACAATCCTATCTATTTGAATCATGGATGTAGTACTTTGTCGAGCAGGTAGTGGAGCACAACCATATGGATTGGGTTGGACTGATCAGTGACAACCTGAACGAACAATTGATGAGTCTGGAGCAATCAAGGAAATTTTATATGAGCTCTTATGTCATATACATGTTGGCACGAAATACGAGGTATGATGGATTGAGGTTCAAGGGGACAATCGGAAGTGGCACTCCGCATTTGAAAGTACACGAGTGTTACCCTCAGTTACATTTGCAATCCATAGATGATTATGTCTGAGTTAATGACTCCTTTGCAATGCGTATTGTAAGAACTTTGTAGAAAAGACTGCATGTAAGGTTGTCAGTCGAGGCAATGAAGTTGGTGGAGGAATATGGAGCTTGGTTCATTCAGTTTCCTACTTTCTCCTATATCAGAGTTCAAGGATTTTTAGTGCAGCCATACAAACTCCCACGATACCCTACTAATAAGATGGTCTTGTTGGAGATCACTCAGCAGCTGACGGTCTATGATAAAATCCAAAAGGGAAAGAAAAAGTTAGGATTGGAATTCCCCATTTCCATAGGAGAAGACAAGGTTGAAATGTGTCCCTGCTTGAAGGTGGCTAAAAGGTCATCTGATGAACTACATTTCTTTTGTCTTCCACTTTTTCTGGGAAGGACAAACTATAGTCCATACAACAAAATCAGAACAATGTCTGGTGCAAGATATCAGCATAAAAATGCACCTCGGAGACTTTTGGGCCAATGCTATAGATGAAAATGAGATTAGAAAGAGGATGTATTCCAAGCTACCACTCAATTTGATCAGAGCATGCAAGATCTTCCGAGTGCCTGATCAGATGGGGGAAGATTTGAACGTGATAGAGAAAGGATAAAGCCCAGAGAAGGAAAAAGTCATCCATCTCTGCGACTGGCCAAGGAAGGACATTTCAAACATTGACATATTATCTACACCAGTCTTGGATTTCACAAAGTGGTGGATTGAACGGCAGCTTGACAAGCTCGCCATGCCAAAGGATGGTTGGACATACAAATTGATGGGTCACCAGCCATTGAGAAACGAAAGACCACAACAACCCTCCGAAGATAGAATGGAAGAAAGAGAAATCCTGTCAAAAAGTGTTGAGCGAAGGAAAAGAAAAGGTATTGCTTAGGAGGTGCAACAAAGAGGTATTCATATTGAAGAGCCCCAGCACAAGAGGTAGAGGTCAAGAAATGCACCATCTTCACCTAGCTGGATCCCGAGTTTGCAGGAGATAGACCCCAGCGACCGAGAGAACTATACTCTCAACTGCCATATCAATAGAGAGGGGCTTCAATCCCAGCGGCCGAGAGAGATAAAAAGTTTATGCGAACTAATAAAAAGTTTATGCGAACTATGAGATAAGAAGTTTTCTTTCTTTGCAAATTCATCTAAGGGTGCTAAGGGTGCTGACTAGACGAGAAAGGAGATGCCCTCGGTCCCAACCTTGGGATCCCAACCCCCAATGCCGATGTAGAAATCCCACCCTCACCTCCACCTCCACTTATCTATATAATAGAGGGAGGGGGCAGGCTAGATCGAGATCGATATGGGGTGGGGGTGGGGGTGGGCGCTTATATGTCTTGTCCATATGACTAGGACAGTGCAAGATGGAGAAAGTATCAATGCATATGAGTTGGCCCAAGGAAGAAACATAGAATAGGATGTTGCTACTGAGGAGAGTCTTGGTGCCATTTTGGAATGAGAAATGATGGAAACAAAGGAACATGCGGCAGAGGAAGAAGTTCCTACAACAAAGGCAGAAGTAGTAGCTCCGGAAACAATGGCAAAAAGTCTTGTAGCCGAGGAAGAAATTGATGTAAGAGCAGTGCAAAGGCAAGAACAATTGACAGTTCAGAATGATCAAGGTTCTGCTATTCCAGAATGGCTGAGGCAGAGGATACAAAGAAGTTAAGAGAAAGAGGTTGACCCGGCAATCGAATTGCAAGAAATCTTGAATTGAGGCATCCAATCGCAGGAGAAAGGAAAGGTTAAGAAGTTTGCAAAGGTAATCAGAGGATAATCCGAATCCAAAATCCTACAATTTGCAACTCCTACAGTTGATAAGACAAAGGATTAGATTGCTCCCGACGAGTATAATGTGACGGAGATTATTTAGGCCATGCCTCCCGAGAGCAGGTATTGGAAGAATTTGATGATTCTAGACAAGCGGTGAAGGACAAGATGAGGAAACTAGAGAAGTATCAAAGGCAAAAGGGAGAGATCAAGGAATTATGTGAATACATTAACGGCTTACCTCATCAGGTGAGGGAAGAAGGTCCAACCTTTGTTACTCCTCCAATTATTCCGGTTAAATCAGTAGAGGGAATTGACAGGATCAGGCGGATTGCTCAAGGTGCAGAAGTTTGGATAAAGGGCATTCACAATGAAGCATATAAACACGATGAAGCATTGGTTCAGATTCGTGATAGAGCACTAGTTGTCCTCTCCAAAATACAATGCTTGGACGAGTCATGGGTAGATGAACGCATTTATCAAGATGAGGTTATCTCAGACTTGCAGGATTTAATGCAGACTCCCAGACATATTTTGATTAATGGAGGAGTTGTTAGGGAAAGAGATGTGTATGACTTCCTTCGATGGTACATAGCTGTGATCACGGCCAAGGAAATGTTTGAGCATTTCACAAATGAGTCTGCTCGGTTAAGGAGGATAGCAGAGAACATCAAGCAAGGGATCTCCAACGCAATTGCATCCTTGTTATTACAGAGACTGGCAGAAAATGAAATAACAATAAACAACCTGAAAAGGAAACTGGAGGAGTTTTTTTAGCTGAATTCCTTCGTAAGGGATGACTTCGAGAATTTCTCCATTTTCTCGAATACCATGCATACAACTCAAGACTTGTTACCAGATTGGGAGGACAGCTTCAGTAAATCTCAATGAGCAATGGCAGTCTTGGAATACAAACAGGAATAGGCGTCGTGTATCAGTGTAGATGAGTTCGAGACAATATTGGAAATATTCCAGGCATTCAAGCGGCAAAGTCAAAGGTATACTATTCTTGGAAGGGATACATTTAATGCATAGTGGGCATTCATTTCACCCCTCTTCCTGAACTTGCATGCGTAATGGGCATTTATTACCCACTAAGATGGCGGATTCCTTTTTGATTGGTCAATGTAATTCCTTCCATTAATGAAGATTCTCTTTTCCTTGCCCTAACCCTAATTAGGGCTGAGGTGGCAAAATATGGGCCATCGGTTAGAGTTTTGATCTGGGCCACCCGTTGTATTCGAGGACCTATATAAAGGCCTCACTTCTCATTTGCAAGCAATGGAATTCTGAGATTGTTGCTAAGAGCTACTTAGACAATAGAATTTTCATTAAAGTTTGGTGGTCATTTGATGTGTCTTGAGGCTTGCTTGTTCTCTTATTCCCTCATTTACATTAAATTGTTTAGATAAGTGTTATGATTTCAATGGATAATGTAATGGTGTTTTGATGAATTTCTTGGTTTATACTTTTAACGATTTGTTGATTGTAAGTCATCGTGCAAAGTTAGCCTGAACCTATTTTTATGTATGCTTAACTTCTATCATTCAACGTGCAGTGTTCATCTTGATGGTGTTCGTTGTGATATGAAAATCATTTGCATAACCCCTTGAAGATTGCACCAGTTCGCGCATAATTGTAATTTAACTTGGCGAAGCGGAAATCGGTTATTTGGAATTTGTCCATCAAAGCAGTATTTGTTTTTGTCATTACCTTTAGGAGTAGATTAGAATTTATGAACCCTACTCTCTTTCCTTTCTGCATATTCCTAAAAAACCCAAAAAAAAGTGTTTCATTGCAAAATCTATTGATAGCTCCCACCTAGTATGATTTGAAATAAATTTCAAGTTTGCAAATGTAAGGCCCCTCGTGATTATCAGCAAATCACATCAACCATTGAGCTTATCCACGGTCAAGAGTTGACACAAAAGGAACCTTGGAGTGACCTATTAGATCTTCTTACAATCTTAGCATATACAGTACTTTGATCAAGAGAGGATAAGATACTTTGGTATTTTGTTCTGCTGTTTGGTGAGTCATAAAACACACATCAACAGGTCTAAGTCTTATATGTGTTTGCAGCCACTTTCATTTTATGATTACCTTCTAATGATTGGACCAAAGCCATTGCAATTAGATTAGTTCTGAAAATTCTGATTCCATTTATCAACATTTAACATTGTCTTGTAAGTGTTTGGCAAATGTTATTTATTGCTAACCATTTCATGTATAATTGGGAAGAGATTTGTTCAAATACCAATCAAACATTGTTATGTATGCAAAGTGTTTGACGAAAATATTTCTAGAAGGGTAAAAAAAATTGGTCTAGAGCAGGTGGTCCACTAAGCAAAATGAAGACAATGGCAGATTAGAAAAGTGATCTTTTCTCAAAAGAATTCATTGATACATTCAATAGTGATCAGCTAAGGGACTTGCAGAAAGAAAAGGAAATAGGGAATTGGTTGTATGTAATTGGATTATAACTGAAGTCCATGAAATTTCCTGATGTTGTTCTCTTTAAGTTGGAGGAACTAGACTCATATTTTTCTAAAGTAGACCAGTCAGATTGGAGGCTTCTAAATTGGGTTTTGCAGCTCTCAATGCTTGCTTTGGTCCAACATATTTTATTGAAACATCCGTGTGAACATGTGAGACTTGCAATTGCTTCTTGTCACAATGAAGTCATAAGAATAACAGCTCTTGTAGCATCCTATAATGATGGCATACTGAAAAAGGTTCTACAAGTGGTTGTGGAGAGCCTAAATAAGTTACATGACCTGAAAGCCCCTACTTTTGGTAAGAGAGCTAAGATTTTAGAAATTATGGCAAGAGTCAGACCATTTATCATTATGTTGGATCTCAAAAGTGATAAATTGATTCTAAAAATGTTTCAATGCTTTTTAACTGAAATTAGAAAACATCATCCAGTCAATGTGAGAGCTTGCATGCAAACTATTATGTCCTTAATCTTAGATGAGGATGATGACATCTACAAGCGATTGCAATTAGATTTGTTGGTCATATGGAAGAAGGAATTGACCATATCACCTATTGCTTATGAGTTTTCCAAAAGGTTGGTTGAGCATAAAATTCAGAAATTCAAGGAACTATTGATTGAAGAGGAGCTAAGTTCAATTGGTTTACAGGTTTCAGGATCTCCAAAAAAGAGTGAGAACCAAATGAGAACGGAGCAAATTTGTTTCACATGTTAGGAAACTTGGACACCTAATCATAGTTGTGGGGTTGGTAAGGAAGATAAGGCAGCCAAAGAGGTTCAGACCAGCGATGAAGAAGATAGAAATGTCACATCTTTGTTCCAACAAATTAACATAAATGCTTGTGAGGAGATGGATTCAGTTGTCATTATAGGGAAGGGGTATATGAATCTCCTATATCGGTGACTTGGAAGTTGTGATTGACAAACATTTTGACGAGGATGGTCTTACTCAAGGAGAGAGCATATCAAAGTACCACAATGATTTCAATGAAGTGCTTGAAACTTCATATGGTAAGAAATTGCTTGGAAATGATGACATAGCAGCAGCCTTGACTTTATATGCAAATCAATCAAACAAGGAGTTTGAGGCCCATGATGACATTGATGACACCCTTGAAAGGCATGATGAATCATGTGCTTTTAATAGCAACAGTCTACTGATGGATGGAGTTTTGGATGACCAATTAGAAAATGCATTTCAAAATGATGGTGTTGAGAAATAGACTTTGAAAAAGCAGCTGAAGGTCACTGGTGATATGATTGTTGCGGCCTTAGTACATTATGATGATACTCACAAGATAATTAAGACCTTTATAGGAAGGTTCAAATTGAAAGGAAACAAGAGGGCATGTAATGTGATTTTTATTTTGTAGAATTGCATGTGGTCAAAGTGGCTTTGGAATCAATGAAATCTGATTATTTGAGTTTACTTTCAGACAGGGATCATATCTTACAGATTGTTGAAGTATATGTTGATAAATTGAAGGGAAAAAAGGATGAGGTCAATAAGCTTATCCTGAAACTTAATGATACCTAGGAGATATTGAAGAATACTCAAATGGCTCTTCAAGAAGCAAAAAATCAGATTGTTGTCACTAATCATTTCAAGAAGCAAGAGAACAGAGGAAGGACTGAGTTTTTCAAAGAAGTGGATAAGGAACTTGATAGCATACAACAGACTTATGACTTGGATACTTGTCCCAAAAGATCAAGTAATAAATTTTTGGACCAGAAATTCGGTATGAGTTGGGAGTAAAGGATAATATTCAGGTTGTTGACAATTTTTTGTTTGAGGTGGATGCTGATTGGAAAATCGATAATCCACTCTTCGAGTTGGATGAGATAGTTCTTTCTACCTCCAGTAATGAGAATGTAATTGATTGCAAGATTTGGGACCCAGGTGCAGTTTATAGTGATAAGTTTTGGTCACAGGACTTGAGCAGTGGATCGATTTCTAGAGTTAGTACTACTGCCCACTTTCCGATCAGCTTACACATGGGTTCAAATCTTGATCTACGGATGAGTTGGATGGATTATGTGGTACAACAGCTAAGTAGTTCTTGGTTGAGGAGTGATGGTAGATATTGTTTGAGCATAAGAGATGAATTTTCAGCTACTTCCTTACTCATGATTCCTATGTATTTTGTGGCATTTCAGATTGATTATTGTTGTACTAGTTCCTCCGCACCGTTGGTGTTAACCTAAAACTTTGAGCAATTTGATTTTTACACCAGCATCTTAGGATGGGCTGATATATTTTATTGCGTGCCTATAATGGGTGTTATGCACTTCTATGAGAGATCATTTGTAGTTGGAGAGTTGTTCAATGTTGATAGCTCCTTGAGATACTACTATCTCCTCATATTTGACAATTATGACAGCATGATAATTTGGGATCCTGGCATTGGCATGTTTGATGAGTGGCTTCACAATTCTGGGCATGGTGTTATTTATATCAGAGTAGCACAACGGATTGGCGGAGCAACATTCTTGAGGTTGATATGGGATTCAGGCATTTGGTTTCAGCATGCAAATGCAGATTGTTTGAGGGCAAGCAATCTCTGTGAAGGGAGGATTGTAATGTCCCCTTTTTGGGACATTAGAAGTCAAATAATTACATTTAAAGTTGTCAAATTATATCAAATTTAATGACGACTTAATTTAATTATTTAATAAAGTAATAAAATGACTCTAATGGAGCTTAGTGAAAATTAATAAAGTCATTTTAATTTAAAGGGGGATAATAAAGAGACATAGAAAAGGAATTCCAAGAGACAGACAGAGGGAAAACAAAGAGTCATAGGGATGTACTATTAAAAAATAATGAGAGGCTCATTTTGGGCATGCTTGGTTTATGCTTGATATTGTTTTCTCTTGGAGAATTCGGGAAGCTTTGGCTTTCAATTTTGAAACCTAAGGATGGAAACCTTCAGGATTTCTTGGTGGATTGGACGGAAACCCAATTCATCTTTGGAGGTGGATTCACGACAGAGTTCACAAATGGGCAAATTTGTGATGTTATAATTTGAAGATAGACTTGCAGTATTTGAAGTATTTCATATCTAATCTAAAAATAAGATTGTAATGATTTATCTTCATATTTAATTCCAGACCTCTATGATTTTCAGCATAATCTGTTGCATAAATATAAGTCAGTTTGATGCAAATTGTTTGCTTAAATTTTTTGTGGGATAGTTGGAAAAATTTGAAACAAATATCCTAGCAGGATATTTCAAAGTATTGTGTATATAACTTCACAATATCTTACAAGGATACCAATCAATCTCCCCTATGATCCTTACTTGTTGACCTTTAGAAAAGATATGTACAAATGACGGAGAATATCCCTTTATAATCAACCAAGTAGTTGCAAGTCATGAATAACTTGAAACTACTTTATAACTACTTTGAAAACATTTGAAACCCTAAAACAACTTAAATAACCTAAATCAAAGCTACTTTTGAAACATATGGATCCCTCTAAAATAAGTTGAAACTAACTTTAAAAGCTAACTAAAAAACATTTCACACAAAATCATCTTTTTCATCCAGCTAGATGATAGCTTTGATTCTCCCACTAGCGAAAGTTCCACCTACAAGCAATTTCCACTTTCAATGACCGTGTTGATGGTAAAACGATCCGATGCTCTAAACTCTCTCAAGTGCAAACTCTACTAGAGAAAGAAGTGATCAATGTGTACCCTCTTGCTACCAAGTTCCTCAGTGCCTTCTTGACAAATGCTTTATCCATCGTCGCTTCAACTTGAGGGAAATAAGCCTTTTTATCCTTTCATTGTTCTATGAGAAAACTAGATCCCTATATTTCTCAAATGGAGATAGATTCCATCCATCAAGATTAGAAAAGGAAATAGATTCCATCCATCAAGATTAGAAAAGGAAACATTATACATTTTGGAAAATTGAGCCAGTTCACTCAAATTTGATGAATCTCATTGGTATGTCAACAAAAATTTGGCATGATCCTTTGAGAATGTAGCAGAGTGTTGAAGAGTGAGGAACCATTCCAATGTTGCTTGAAGACTAGTACTAGCATATGGTTTTCATTAATACATTATCACTATAAGCTACTATCTGTAGCAAATTGTTTGGCTCCAAGCTCTTCGATAATAGAAGAAGCTTCATACATCAAGATTAAACTTTGTGCAAAATAAGGCTCTAGGGGCCAAATTGGTATGGAAAATGTAAAAAGATCGGGATTCTGCAATAGAAATAGTTAAATGGGGCAGATCCAACTAAAATATTTAGAACAGCAAATCCGCCAAAAAGATCCAGGGTCTGGGACTTCATAATTAATTGTAGAGATATCATCTCGGAATAAATTACATAGGATGTAGTTGAAGGTAATAAAGCATTATTTTGGAGTGCCTCCTGGGAAGGTCATACAGCAATGGATAATATTTTGAACCATCACCTTGTATATATATAAAGCAAGGCATCTTTTCACTTGGGTTAACCTCATTTAAGAACAAAGTGACTTTTCATTTGAGTTGGCCTTATACAAAGAATAAATTAATATTTACAGCAAGTCTGCCTTGCCTTGAAATTAATTATTTATCATTTAATATTTAAATATGAGAGAAAGATATCTCCCGCCACTATAACATCAATACTCCCTCTTAGCTAGGTAGGTATCTTTCTAGATATCCATGTCATGGAGTCTCTCAACATGACACCAACAATGGCTACACCGATTTGTGGAAAAGAGTTCATCATGGAGTCTGTCAACATGATGTCGTCATGGAATCTCTCAACATGACATCCACCATGGCTACTCCCATGGGTGGAAAGAGCAACATCTCTAGCTCAAAGATGGACAAGGGCTTTCACCTCATATTTCTCCGTCTCAGAGAAATATGCATTATAGCAAATAGCAAAGATCGTTGATGTTGAGTCTCTCTCTCAGAAGGGCAACATTCTCCACAACTCCAAGCTTGTCTCGAAAACGTGTAAACTTCACTCTGGAGAGAGGCTTGGTGAGAATATCAGTTGTCTGTTCATCAGTGCAAATATATTTGGGTTGAATTGCTTTCCTCAGCAACATATCTCTAATGTAATGATATTTGATCTCCACATGTTTTGTTCTATCATGAAACACTGGATTGACAGAGAGCTTCACACAGCTTTGATTGTCACAATGAAACACAGTTGGCTCCAATGTTTGACCAAACAATCCCGTAAGGAGCTTTTAAAGCCACGCTGCTTCTCGAGTTGCTACACATGCTGCAATGTATTCAACCTTTGTAGTGCTTAGTACCTCAGATGTCTGCTTCCTACTACACCAGGAAATCATGGCAAACCCTAAACTAAAGCAACATCCAGAGGTGCTCTTCCTATCAGTTACACTCCCGGCCCAATCAGAATCAGAATAACCTTGTAACTTCAGATCTTCACAGGAAGTATATCTCAAGCCATATCCCACTGTACCACACAAGTGTCTCAAGATATGCTTTGCTGCAACTAGATGAATTTGCCTAGGCTCAAACATGAACTGACTGAGAGCGCTCACCACATAACAAATGTTTGGTCTAGTATTGACTAGATACATCTATGATCCAAACAAATGTTTGTACATGGTGGGATCTACCAAATCTAAACTAGCTGCAGAATCACTCAACTTCTTCAAATTTGTTTCCATAGGTGCAGACATGGACTTGCAATCCTGATGCAAGAGCATCCTTGGGTCGTTGGCAATCTTGCATCACCCAAAAATATTTCATTTCAATTTTGTTCTTGTTTCCTGGTTTTTGAGTTATTAGTGGCGTTCCTTGGCTTTGGATCATTTGTTCTTGCAAACCTCAAGATTGGTTCTGAACATCATGTTATACTTATGTCTGGGTTCGCACCTCATTTGGATACTTCATTGTGGAGATATTAAAGATTCATGGTCAATTTTGTGTGTTCATGTTCTAACGGAAATTTGGAGTTTTTCGATCTCGCAAAGCAATTCCTGATCAGCGAAGCTTAGTGGCTCATATCATGATGTTCTTGGATCTTTGGCCGACATATCTCTTGGATCGCACGTCATTTCTACATCTTGGCATTAAGATCTTATGATTTGGGTCCTCGCCTATATTTTTGTATTACATTTTCTTAGTCTTGGAAAATGTAATTGATCTACCCTACATATGAGTTGCGAAGGCTTTATATATTAAGGCTCTTGATCTTTGTTTAGGGCAGTTCTCAGGAGATAACTTTGGAAAATTAGCATTAGGGTTTAGGTTGAGATTTCTGTTGTAATCAAGCATGTAAGCCAAAAGTTTGTAATCTGCGTGTTGTAGGCCAATGTGATGTAAATATCTGATTCTGTGATAATGCGAAGATCTGTTGTTGCATCTTGACTGTCTATTCTTGTTCCTGAATTGGTTGTTTCCGCTCTGTTGACTCTTGCTGCATGGTTGGACCATCTCCATTGTGGAAACTATTGTCATGATTGTGTCAGGTGGTATCAAAGCAAGGTTGATGTTCCTATGTTAGCAGATCGAGTTCCTGAGTTTGTGAAGACCTAGATAAATTGTTGTCGGGTGGCAGAGTGTGGATCTAGCCCGCAATTGTAGAGGACTTGCACAAGGGGATCGCAGAGGAGATTGTTGTGGGTTGAGAACTTTGGTTGGTTGGTTGAAGCATTACCGAGAGTGAACAGATCACAAGTTAGAGGCAAGTTGCATGTGTGTCCGGCAAATCGCCGAGTGAGAGGCAATTGAGCACCTTGTAATCAGATCGCCAAAGTTGAGGTAGTTGCACCTAAAGATTGGAAAAATATCGCCTACAAGGATGAACCCTAGGAGGTTAGAACAAATGATGTAGGACTTCTGAAATGAGATGAGGACTGAGATCCGAAATGCTTTGACTGGATTACGAAGAAATCCTGAGACTGAGGAAGAATATGAAGAGGCTACTGAAGATCTTGAGACTATAGATACTGAGATCCTTGCAAAAGAGGAAAGATTGTTGCGAGCTATGGCACAAGTAAAAGTCATCGGATGGAATTTTCTACTTTTTATGGTTCATTGCATACTGAAGATTTGATAGACTGGATTGGTGAACTAGAAGATTACTTTGAGCGTGAGGATATCAGAGATCCACAGAGGGTTAGGTTAGCACAGACTAAGTTGAAGGGTCATGCTGCCTTATGGTGGAAAGAATTGTAGAAAGATACAGAAGAGAATGGTGAAATGAAAATCACTAGATGGAGGGTAATGGTTGCTAGATTGAAAGCTAAATTCATTCCTGAAGATTATGAATTGGAATTGTTCAAGAAATTGCAGAACTTGAAGCAGAAGGACATGAGTGAGAAGGATTACACTGAGGAATTTTACAAGATGACAATCGGATCTAGACACCGAGAGATATCTAAGGAGAAGGTGGCTAGGTATATTAATGGTCTGAGATTTAATATTTAGGATGAGTTGAGTATGTTGCAGATTTCTACAGTAGAGGATGCTTATCAGTATGCATTGAGGGCAGAAGATAAGGTAAAGAGGACACAAAATATCCCTAGAGCAAGGGAGATGCAAGTGAGTAGCAATGGCAAGGAAAAGAAGACCATTGAAGAGGAACCTGATCAGAAGACACTAAGGAGAGGAAATGGTAGCAAGGAATATAAAGGTACTTGTTTCAAATGTGGTGGAATAGGACAGCGTTTTTTAATGTTCCGAAGGATCTAGTAAAAGCTTGGATAGACAGAATCTTGTGGCACTTGAGGAGCAGGCTACTGATGAACTTGTCGAGAGTGTAGCAGAACCTGAGATGGGAGAATCTCTTATGCTTAGGAGAGTCACGTTGAGTAAGAAGGAAGTTGAACCTATACAAAGGAGGAATTTGTTTAGGACATTTTACAAATCAGGAGGTAAATGTTGTAAGGTTGTTATGGATGGAGGTAGCACTAATAATTTGGTATCAGAAGAGATGGTGCAAAAGCTTGTCTTGAGGAGGCTTAAACATCCTTGTCCTTATAGAATAAGTTGGTTTTCGAATGAGCATATGGTGGAGGTGAAAGAACAATGTTTGGTTAATTTCAACATTGGACCTTACAGAGATGAGGTATTATGTGATGTGGTATCTATGAGCGCTTGTCATGTTTTATTGGGCAGACCTTGGCAATTTGATAAGGGAGCTATCCATGATTGCAGAAATAACTTGGTCACGATAAAAAAAGAATGGGCAGAAGTTTACTTTGGTTCCCTTGAAGTGTTAATGTTTTCAGATTATAGCAAGGAATGTATAATCTATAGAGGTCTTTCAAGACTAAACACAGGAAATAAATAAATAATCACAAAGAAGGAAAGATAGTACTCGGATAGTATCTCTGAAATCAGACTTGGGAGACTTCAAAAACTGAGCCTTCAACTCCCTCTAGATGAGACCCAAGTTAGCCACCTAGGGCTTCTTTTGACTTGCTTTCAATTATCCTAGATCTGATTCAATTTGACCTTAATTTGACTTCCGATCTGTGTTGTAGTAGTCTGCCAATCAGGCTATTCGAAACAGTCCTATGAATGTATATAAGTGCTGCTCCTTAAGACAGATGAATTCGTTCTTGGATCTGCCCTTGAGATTGATCTTAAGGTCTTGCGAATTCAAGATGAATTCGCTGCCAGCAGATTTCGTTTTCTAGATCTGCCCAAACTATAACCAAACATGCACCCTTTTGATCTGGTCCAAGTCGCTAAAAGTATGCTCCAATTCGCTATCTCTAGTGGTCACCGATCTGCACTTTAATTCGCCATTAAGGCATGCTTCTTAATGCATGAATTCACTCCTCAATGTCTGCACTAATTCACTTTATTTATCTGCTCTTTTCTTCTCTAATTCGAACCTTTGGATCTGCTATTTCAAGCCTTAATTCGATCCTTCAATTCGCTTCCTAGGTCTCAAATAAATCGCTCAAGAAGAATAAGAATAGTATGAAAGAGTGAACTTGTAAATCTGCTCAAGTACTTATCACATTATGTTTTCGGAGAGCTCCTTGAGCAGATCTACATTCTTCATTTATACCCATAATGGTGACTCTTCAAGAGTCACAACCCTTCCTCAAGGCTGGCCGACTCGCACCTTGAAATAATTAGTTAATTAATTCCAAGTTGTCCCTCTTGGAATTTGTTCCAAGTCGTCCCCTTGGAGTTAATCCAAGTCGTCCCCTTTGTCATTTTACTTCATTATTATTATTTCAAGATCAAAACATTAACACTCCCTCTTGATCTTGAGAATAATAAGGCCCATGACAATAACACTCCCTCTTGGACTTGAGGGAAAGATCAACCTATAGATCTCCCATCTATAGTAGGACTCAAAAACATATCCACAATGGATGCCTTATCCAATAGTGTCATAGATATCACATCTATCATCTTGTCAAACATGATGAAAACATAAGTCACATATGTATTCCATTAATCCATGATAATATACTGAATATCAAGTACTACGAGTATTGGTCTATAGTCATCTACCACATACTCAACCTTGAGACTCAATTGATATCAAATCCATGATATCACCATGTACTCTCTTGTGGATCCAAGATCCATGAATCACAAGGACCCAACCGATATCTATGATATCAAGAGCATTAGCTGAATATCCATGATATTCACTAAATGCTCAGAGTAATGGCTTCCCGACATCAAGTCCGTGATGCCACCATGTACTCTCCTGTGGATCCAAGATCCACAAGTCACAAGGACTCAACCGATATCAAATCTATGATATCAAGAGCATTGGCCAAATATCCATGATATTCACTAAATGCTCAGAGTAATGGCTTCCTAACATCAAGTCCATGATGTCACCATGTACTCTCATGTGGATGAGTCACAAGGACTCAACCGATATCAAATCTATGATATCAAGAGCATTGGCCGAATATCCATGATATTCACTAAATGCTCAGAGTAATGGCCTCCCAACATCAAGTTCATGATGTCACCATGTACTCTCCTGTGGATCCAAGATCCACAAGTCACAAGGACTCAACCGATATTAAATCAATGATATCAAGATCTGATTCATAACAAAGATGTTAGTCATATAAGCATAACTATAACCACATAAATCTTATCTTATGAAACCATATGACCAATTTGCTGCAATATAATCTTTGTTATAAAAGAAAAGTGTTCTCACATCAATGACCATGAATATAGACTCAGCTATAAAAGGAAGTATCCTCCCATACACACATATGCCAACATATATATCAATATGTTCCCTCATATACATGAAATATGTCACTATAATCATATGTCAACAATATATGAAATATGTTCCTGCATATACATGCAAAGTATGACAATAACATATCAATGAAGAATATGCAAATAATATTTAATCAAGTTATGCAAATGTACAGCTATGCTAATAGCCAATAAGATATGTTCCTACATACATATAACCATAATACAAAACATAGGGAAGGAGTTTATAACGCAAAACTAGGTGCAAGTGAGCCCATGATTAAATTCCCTCTTATGTATGTGCATGTCATGCACTAAGGTGAGTTTCTTCAATCCATATATCCAGTATATGGTCCCCTCATAATTCAATTTGTGAATGTTTTAAGTCACACCAGGTTATGATCTCTGGGGCCTGTGCCACTCAAGGTGATCTACTCCCTCTAGATTAAATAGTGAGAAGTTTATATGTTTCCTATCTTCTCCCTCTAAATCTTAGGTTTGTCTACCTTTTATTGTCCACAAGATTAGACTCCCTCTCAAAGTATGTTCCCAAATAACTTGTATGAACCAATTAAGGGAAGGCATTTTGTAGTTTTCCTTGAGAGAAGACAACATGCTTAAATCAGATAATTCTGAGTGAGTTTGGCCCTACCATATATGCGGGATTGGATTGACACAACCTTGAAGTCTAATTTCTCAACCCTTCCTGGCCAACTATAGGAGCCAATTAGATTTTTGCAATAAGGTTCAAAAAACCACATAATTTGCATATTCAACTTTTAACCTATGCAAATATTGACCCTACCTCTAAAGAGGTTTTCTATAATCGAGGTTATTTCTAATCCTCTAAGAATAATCAAAGTCCTCATAAGATATAAAGTTTATGTCACTATCTCCAGACCAAACCCTTAGTATAATGTTTCTCTTAGCTTGAAAGAGTTAGATTGAATTCCTAAATCTGAAATGGATCTTTTCTCTACCTAGGCTCTGATACCATGTTAATGTTTTCAGATTAAAGCAAGGAATGTACAATCTATAGAGGTCTTTCAAGACTAAACACAGAAAATAAATAAGTAATCACAAAGAAGGAGAGATAGTACCCGGATAGTATCTCTGAAATCAGACTTAGGAGACTTCAAAAACTGAGTCTTCAACTCCCTCTAGATGAGAGTCGAGTTAGCCCACCTAGGGCTTCTTTTGACTTGCTTTCAATTCATCCTAGATCTGATTCAATTTGACCTTAATTTGACTTCTGATCTATGTTGTAGTAGTCTGCCAATCAGGCTGTTCGAAACAGTTCTATGAATGTATATAAGTGCTGCTCCTTAAGACAAATGAATTCGTTTTTGGATCTGCCCTTGAGATTAATCTTAAGGTCTTGCGAATTCATCTTGAATTCGCTGCCAGCAGATTTCGCTTTCTAGATCTGCCCAAAGTATAACCAAACATGCACCTTTTTGATCTGGTCCAAGTCGCCACAAGTATGCTCCAATTCACTATCTCTAGTGGTCACTGGTCTGCACATTAATTCGCAATTAAGGTCTGCTTCTAAATGCATGAATTCGCTCCTCAATGTCTGCCCTAATTCGCTTTATTTATCTGCTCTTTTCTTTACTAATTCGAACCTTTGGATCTGCTATTTCAAGCATTAATTCGATCCTTCAATTCGCTTCCTAGAAGGTCTCAAATAAATCACTCGAGAATAAGAATAGTATGAAAGAGTGAACTTGTAAATCTGCTCAGGTACTTATCACATTATGTTTTCGGTGAGTTCCTTGAGCAGATCTACATTCTTCATTTATACCCATAAAGGTGACTCTTCAAGAGTCACAACCCTTCCTCAAGGCTGGCCGACTTGCACCTTGAAATAATTAATTAATTAATTAATTTCAAGTCGTCCCTCTTGGAATTTGTTCCAAGTCATCGTCTTGGAGTTAATCCAAGTCGTCCCCTTTGTCATTTTACTTCATTATTATTATTTCAAGATCAAAACATTAAAATGAAGGAGACAAAGGGGAGAAGTGCAAGGAATCTGAGCATTGTGAAGAGTTACTGTTCAAAGAAGTAGAATACAGAGGTTGATATGGATCTCAAGAATGATTTTGGAAGCAGACCTGAGAATCAGTTGGTATCAAATAACAAGAAGGGTAAAGTGAAGCAGCAGAAGACTTTGGTTGATGTGCGAAAGACAAGAGGTGGTTCTTTATTACCTGATGCTGATGCAAGGTATGACAGAGGAAGTTCAAAGCAGAGTAAGAAAATGGATCTAACAGAAGAAAGAGCAGAAGTGCAGAGAAAGGGAGTTGCGGATAAAGAGGATATTTGGCTTAAGAATGAGCATGGGATTTATGTCCTGAATCCTACAAGATGTTCATAAGTTCCTCTTATAGAACATCTTCTTCTCACCAAAAGTGTCTGATGCAGGAGCATTCTTGGGTTGTTGGCAAGCTTGCATCACCCAAAAATATTTCCTTTCAGTTTTGTTCCTGTTTCTTGGTTTCGGAGTTCTTAGTGGCGTTTCTTGGTTTTGGATCATTTGTTGTTGCGAACCTCAGGATTGGTTCTGGACATCATGTTATATTTATGTCTAGGTTTGCACCTCATTTAAATACTTCATTGTGGAGATATTAAAGATTCATGGTCAGTTTTGTGTGTTCTTCATGTTCTAACTGTTAGTTGGAATTTTCCGATCTCAATAAGCAATTCCCGATGTTCCTCATCACGATGTTCCTAGATCTTTGGCCGATGTCTCTCTTGGATTGTGCATCGTTTCTACATCTTGGCATCAAGATCTTATGATTTGGGTCCTCACCTATATTTTTGTATTACGTTTTCTTAGTCTTGGAAAATGTAATTGATTTGGCTGACATATGAGTTGTGAAGGCTCTATATATTGAGGCTCTTGATCTTTTCTTTAGGGCAGTTCTCAATAGATAAATTTGGAAGGTTAGCATTAGAGTTTCAGTTGAGATTTCTGTTGTAATCAAGCATGTATAGCAAAACTCTGTAATCTGCATGTTGCAGGCCAATGTGATGTAAATATTTGATTCTGTGATAATTTGAAGATCTATTGTTGCATCTTAACTGTCTATTCTTGTTCCTGAATTGGTTGTTTCCATTGTGTTGACTCTTGCTGCATGGTTGGACCATCTCCATTGGGTAAACTTCTGCCATGACTGCGTCAAATCCATCATCCCAAATCTCTTCAAGATATCTATGGTGTATTTTCCTTGACTAAGAATAATCTCATTGGGTCTTTGTCATACTTCCAGTCCTAGAAAGTAATGCATAAGACCGAGATCCTTCATCTCAAACTCGGAGGCTAATTCTTTCTTGCATTTGACAATGAGATACTCTACTCCGATAAGAAATAAATCATCAACATAAAGAACCAATATTAAAGCCTCACCATCAACTACTTTGAAGTAAAGATTGGAATCTGCGTCATTCTTAGAGAATCCTAAGCTCATCAAGTATCGATCAATCCTTTCGTACCATGCATGAGGTGCTTGCTTAAGGTCGTACAAAGCCTTCTTCAATTTGCATACATGAGACTCGTTCCCATGAATCACAAAACCATCTGGTTGCTCAATGTACACGTCTTCAATCACACCATTAAGAAATGTAGTCTTGACGTCCATTTGATGTAACTTCCAGCCTTTAGCAAATACAATAGCAAAAATAGTCTTGATAGATGTATATTGAACAACATGAGCAAATGTCTCCTCATAATCTATTCCCTCCTTCTGAGAGAATCCTCTAGCCACAAATCTTGCTTTGTACTTCTCAATGCTACCATCAGCTGCATGCTTATTTTGTAGAGCCACTTGGAAGACACAACTGATTTCCCTTCAAGTCTTGGTACAACATCCCAAACATCATTCTTGATGATAGATTGATATTCTTCTCTCATAGCATCTCTCTATACCTACTGATTGGATGCATCCTCAAAGCTAGAAGGCTCAGACTCAATGATGTGAGTCATCAATGCCACACAACCTGTAAACTTTTGTGGTCTCTTGCTCTCTCTAAAGGTGCCTCAAGGAGTTGCATACTTTTTGCCTCTTGCATAGTTTGTCTAGCCTATAAGGATCTCTTTCAACCTATAACAATGTCTCTTGGACTATCAGTAGGTTCTATGGGATCAGCTGGATCAATAGACTCTTCTAGTTAAGTAGACTCCCTTTGAATCTCAAGAGTAAGATCAGGAGAAATGTCAATTTCCTGAGGTGTCGCATGTTCTTCACTGTCTATCTCCATGTAAGACCCTTTAGATCTTTTGAAGGCTACTTCCTCTTCGAAAGATACATCCCTGCTGATTTCAATTTGTTTCTACCCTGGAATGTAGATCCTATAGGCCTTTGAAGACTCACTATAACCCACAAATATTCCTTTCTTGCCTGATGATTCTAGCTTAGATCTCATATCCTTAGGCACATGAATATAAACAGGACAACCAAAAATTCTTAAATGACTAACCTCGGGTTTCACACCTGTGAAGGCCTCTTCAGGGGTCATGTTTTCCAATATTCGATGAGGGCTTCGGTTCTGAACATACACTGCAGCTCTAGAAGCTTATGCCCAAAGGAAAGTTTGTAGATCTTGATCATGGATCATAGCTTTGGCGGCCTCAACTATAGATCTATTCTTTCTTTTCGCAACTCCAATTTGTTGAGGATTGTATGGAACACAGAACTCCCTCTTGATCCCTGCCTCAATGCAGAAGTTACAGAAACCTCGAAAAGTGTATTCTCCTCCATTGTCCGATCTCAGAACCTTAATCCTTTTCCCGAACATGTTTTCAACTTGGGCCTTGATTTCTTTGAATCTTTCAAGGACTTCTTCAGACTCCTTAGATTTAAAAAATATATCCAAGTCTTCCGAGAAAGTCATCAATGAAAATTACATAATACCAAAATCCACTAAAGGATGCCAGAGACATTGGACCACATAAATAAAAATGAACAAGATCTAAAATTCCTTTTGATCTACTTTCACTACTATGAAAAGAACCCTTAATATTCTTACCCAGTGCACATCCTCTACAAATGTCATTGTGCTCCTAAATGAGCTTCGATAGACCAATAACCATGTTCTTCATAGACGGAAGAGCTCTTAAGTGTAGGTGAGCAAGTCTCATATGCCATAGCTCACTCGAACTGGTAGAGTCATGCAATAATGCTTGAACTGGTTGAATTGATAATTTGTATAGGTTGCCTCGACAAATGGCAATCACGTGAGCATCTTTTATGCTAGAGTTCTTGGGCCATGCAAGAACTTTCCCTTCGGAAAAAGCAACCTTGCACCCTTTGTCCTCTAATGCTGAAATGCAGGGAAGGTTTCTTTTGATGATCCCTGGTATAAACAATACGTTGCTCAAGTGAAGAGGAATACCTAAATTTAGTTGTAAAGAGGCGATCCCATCTCCCTTTATGGGTTAACCCACATCATCACCAATAATCACTAGCTGATTTCAGTTTTTCTCTACTAGGTGAGATGCTCTTTGAAGTCAGTGATATGACGTGAAGCACCAATATATATCAACCAGGTATCACTACTGGTTGGAATATGACTTGAGAGGGCATATATGAATAGAAATCCCTCTGAGTTGTCTTTGGATTCCTTTAGGGATGATATGTCTACAATAGAAGCATGATGTTTTGATCTAGTTGAACAATCTCGAGCATAATGACCATACTTGTCACATCTAAAACATTGGATATGAGAGAGATCCTTCTTCTTCTTTGGTTCAAGAGCAGAATCTGATTTTCTGTCTCTATTCCTCTAGAAATTTTCTTTTCTCCCTTCTCTTTCTTTTCCTCTGGAAGTTTGAGTAGCAAGGACATGATTTTCTTTATTATGAGAGCTACGTCCATTCCCTCTTGCACCCAGCCTAGATTCCTTTTGAATACAATCAGCTTGAAGATGATAAAACTTGGGCAATTTAGATCTTCCACTAATGCTTTTGGATAAAGGGCTCCCAAGATTGAGGAAGACCATTCAAAGCCAACATAACCAGGTCTCTATTTTCAACTATATCTCCAATGGCACATAGTTGATCTTTCAATTCTGTAATCTTCATGTAGAAGGAGATGACTGAATCTCCTTTACCCATTTTTATATGGTGGAGCTGTTGTCTTAAGGCAAGAGCTCTGCTGGTGTTGTTGATCTCATACAAGCCTTGAAGAGTCTAGAACATGACTTTGGCTGTCTTCATCTTGGATATAATTGGCACAAGATGATCCTTCACAGAATCTATCAAAATCTTCCTAGCCTTAATGTCATTCTTCTTCCATTGAGTTTTCTCAGCCTCATCAGATAGCTCGGGCACATCATTCTCCACGAAGACTAGAAGGTCATTTTCTTCCAGTGCAATAAGAACTTTGAATTTCCAAGAGGTGAAAACTTTGATGCACCATCAAGCCTATCTTCAACCTTGAGTCCGTTCAACATCTTCAATGCTTAGATAGACTTACTTAGATGAGAAAATGAGAAGACTTCCTTGCTTAAACACATCTGAACTTGATCTTTCTTAAACCCACTCTGATACCATGTAAGTTTTAGACCAGAAATGACGATAAGCATAAATACAAAATGATGAACAATAGAACACTACATATACCCTTGGAAAACCCTCCTTGAAGGAGAAAAACCCAGCCAAAAATATATCTTATATTTAAATGAAAAGAGCAGAAATCTGCTTACAACTTGGGCCAAACACAAAGTCGATCTAAAGCAAAGAAAGATCGCACCTCTTCAAGGTGCAAACATACAACCAATATTATTTCTCCTTGATATCAATCTACTGATGCAAAATAATGACCTGCTAAAAATGTATGAATTCCTTCTTGAAGTGTGATTTTCTTTTGTGAATAAAATTGATGATCAAATGAATGAACATCACCTTGTATATTAATGCAGGAGCATCTTAGTATCTTCGCAATCTTGCATCAACCAAAAAGATTTCCTTTAGTTTGTTTTTCTGTGCCAGTTGGTTAATTTCTAGTGTTTTGAGTGGCGGTGGATTTGTGCTTGTTCTTTTGAGTTGCGGTCATGACAGCGTGTTCCTGGATTCGTCCTGGAGCTTATCCTATGATCGCACCTCATTTGGTTTCATCGCACGTAAGTTAAGGTTGATTCTTCGTGTATCTGTCTTGTTCTTCATTTCCCAGTTGGTCATTGTGTTTTTCAATCGATTTCCTAATCTTCTGGTTGGCTTTTCTGAACGTGATCGTGTCAACTCTTTGTTATGTTTGAGGCCGACATTTTTGTGTGATCGCATTTCTTAAATCTTTCATTGAAGGTTGTTCTTTAAGATTTGGGTCCAGGCCTATATGGTTGTAAATATTTACTCATTTCTTGGGGAATGCAATCTTTATCAAGGCCGACTAGATGTTGCGATGACTTTATAAGCTTATGGACTTGTTCCTAAGGAGCAGGATGATCTCATAAGATTATTTTGCTTAGCTTGGCAAGGAATTGGAGGGTTTTGAGTGTAATCGGGCATGTGTGCTTGCCATGTATGACTGGCATGTGAAACAGCATGTTGCAAATCTGTTGTAAATGTTTTCCGATGATAATAAAAGGTTGAATCTCTTATTTTTACCTGCGGTTCTTGTTTTTCTTCTGCTGTGTTGTGTTGGTTGCAAGGGTTGGACCGATCTCCTTGAGGTTTCTCCATCCTTGACTGCATCGGATGGTATCAAAGCTTAAGGTTGAACAAGGTAGAGGTTGAATAAGGTGGAGATTCGTGTGTTAGTAGATCCGAGTTCCTGACTTGTGAAGCCGTTGACCTGTTAATCGTGAGGTGGCGGAGTGAAGATATGACTCACAATCACAAAGGACTTTTGCAAGGTAGTTAGGAAGGGTTTGTTGTTGTTGCTGCTGCTAGTTGTTGAGTGTTGAAGGCATACCGACTGGAGGCAGGTTGCTTGTGTGTCTATAGATCACTGGTTGGAGAAACATCTTGTAATAGATCGCCGATTGGAGAGACAGTTGCACCTGAGAATTGGAAGATGTCGCCTAGAAGAATGAACCCTAGAAGGCTAGAGGAAACGATGGAAGACTTTAGGGTTGAGATGAGGAATGAGATCAAAAATGTGTTGACTGGATTGAGAAGGAATCCTGAGGCTGAAGAAGAATTTGAGGAAGCTGCTAAATATCTTGAGACTGTAGATGTTGAAATACCTACAAATGAGGAGAGATTGTTAAGAGTTATGACACAAGTAAGTAAAAATCATAAGATGGATGTTTCTACTTCCACCGATTCATTACATCCTAGGGATTTGATAGACTAGGATGGAGAGTTAGAAGATTACTTTGAGCTTGAAGATATCAGAGATCCACAAAGGGTTAGGTTAGCACAGACTAAGTTGAAGGGTCATGCTGCCTTGTGGTGGAAGGAATTGCAGAAAGATAGAGAAGAGCATGGTGAGACAAAAATCACTAGATGGAAGGTGATGGTTGCTAGGTTAAAAGCTTGATTTATCCCTGAAGATTATGAATTAAAGTTGTTTAAGGAATTGCAGAACTTGAGGCAGAAAGACATGTGTGGAAGAATATACAGAAGAATTCTATAAGATGACTATCATATCTGGTCACAAAGAAGTATCTAAGGAGAAGGTGGCTACGTATGCAAGCAATGGTCTGAGATTTAATATTCAAGATGAGTTGAGAGTGTTGAGGATTAGTACTATTGAGGATGCTTATCAGTATGCACTAAGGGCAGAAGATAAGTTGAAAAGAAGACAAAGTAACTCTAGAGGAAGAGAGAAGCAAACCACTGAAGTTGAATCTGATCAGAGAATACCTAGAAGAGGGAATGGTAGCAAGGAGTTCAAAGGTACTTGTTTCAAAGGTGGTGGCATAGGACATAGGGCTTTTCAATGTTCTGAAGGATCTAGTAAGAACATGGGTAAACAGAATCTTATGGCACATGAGGAACAGACTGCTGGTGAAGTTGTGGAAAATGAAGCTGAACCTGA
>MU227448.1:2019808-2050493 GCA_018584345.1 Thuja plicata
CCTGTTAACAAACGCAAAAAGGCCCCCCCCCCCCCGCCTACTCCTATACCGTATACGCCAAGAGCTTTGCTACTGGGATCAAAACGGCCAAGTGGATGGGATGGTGAGAGCAACAAACACTTCAACGTTAATTAAAATAAAGAATTAATGGTTTCAAGCGGGATTAAATTTGGGAAAATCCCAATGAAAGATGGGAAAGGGAAATGTAGAGGGAATAGTGTTATATATTCTATTCGTAGTAATCAACACCACCACATCGTGGAGAGCGATAATTGAATGATTAACAAGGGAAAGTAGGGAGGATGGGATGGGGTAGGGTGGGGAAAGGCGGATGCCATCATTAAAATCATTAAGTACCCCCAACATTGAAAAAGAAAGATGATTTTAAATCTACATCCAAGGGGTGATTTCTTCAAAATTACATTTGATGTATTTTCCTTTTGTTACAATACATAATTTGCTACAAAATTTTATTTTAGAAATATTTAAATTGTCAAACCATTCATTTTATTAAAAATTTGAACTTGAAAATTTGCTACAATATTCAATATATAATTATATTTGATTCGCCAAAATTTTGTAAGTTAATATTGAAATGCATATTAATACACTAATAATATATCATAATTACTAGTTACTTTAGGACTATATCACCAATATTTAGTTGTCACCTTTGATTTAAAATATAATCTAGTGATCATCATTATATCTTATGAGGGAAAAATCTTCCTATTTAATTTTTAATGCTTATGGGGGCTAAAAATTTCTTTGGGTTGTTGATCTCAATAGAAATCAATAGTCTTGAAGAAATTTTGGTCCCATTAGAATTAGATAATATTAGTACATTTATCTCACAAAATATAATGAGGGTTATAAGATTATATTTTAAATAAATGGTAGCATCTAAATATTATAGAGTCTGCCCCTTAAATCTATTAAAGATTTTCACATTTAGCTTGATAATTTTCTATAAGAATTCTTTTTTTAAATGGAAGTATTCACCATGGTGATTAATGAATTTCTTATTATTGTTTGAGATTTGCTAATATTTTCTACAAAAAACTAAGATTTAAAAAAAAGTTGCCACTAAAAATAATATTTTTTTCTAAAAAAATTAAAGATTCGCCAAAAGAAATTAATTATGTCTTTCGAAGAAATCAAAGATTTACCAATATTTTTTATATTTTTTGGAGTGGGGTTTAAGGTTATCCATGTTTTTTTTTTATCGAATAATTGGTGTATAAATAATACTCTATTTTATTTTAAGGTAAGTAGTTATTTTAGAGGTAGTTTTTATCGAATAGCTTTTTACTTAGCCCCAAAAGTATCATGAGGTGTGTCGCAATCTAAGGAAGATATCTTTATAAGGTGAAGAAAAGGTATACAAGCAGTATTTATGGCATAAATCTTGCCATCAGTACCAAGCCACTAAAGGTGTTTACTAAAATCTAGCAAAAAAGTCTCATGGCAAAGGTACGTGCGCAGCCTACTTTGAGTTTGATATATGAATGTTTTGTATCCAACAAAACTCTTCTTATAATAATGCAAGTCCTATGGAGCTCCTCATATTGTTCACCCTTGAGTGTCAGTTTCTCTTTAATTCCAAGAGTGAAGCCTTGAGGAGTGTTACATCCTGCCACATATACTCATCCACTTGGTATTTAAGCACCTAGGAATTTTCTAACACAAGGATTTGTCCATCCAATTCAACACTTGAGAAACAAAGGATTCCTCAACAACCTCCAACGCATTACTGTAGAGACATAGAAGTTGTAAAGATGCCATACACCTTGAGAAAGTACTAAAAGTGCTAAAGGAGAGTAATGTAATCGGGGTAATAAGGATCTATAGAAACCTACAATAACATCAAAATCTCAACCATAAAGAGATATGTTAGGCAACCAATATTCCCAATATCGAAAGAGGAAACAAATAAATAGTATGTGTAATCATTATAATGAAATCAAATGAAACACATTAACACGCAAACCAAAATTCCCCCTTCGTTGTTCTCCTTCTCTATGCAATAATAGTTCTCAGAAATGAGTGCCTGATGTGTAAGCATAAAAATTCAAAGTGATTGTGGTTTGTGGCTCACAAATTAAGAGAATTGGCTCTCTATTATAAGATTTTCAGGGTTCCAATTAAGATTGCGTGATTGGTGGGTTGATTGGTTGTGGTCGAAGAGTTGAACTTAGAGTGAGTAGGAGTTGAACTCAATTGATTGTCCATTAACAGAATAGATGGATATGTTAAGAGGATAGATTAAAGAGTTAACTGATTTGATTGAAGACTTTAACTGATGAGGTGGAATAGAAGACTAAATAGATAATTGATTTTGATTGATCAGTAAGAGAGAGAATTGTGGAGTTAACTGAAACTCGTAATTGGAAGGATAAATATGATTAAATAAATAAAATTAATTTGCACATGTGGGGAATATAAATAAATAATTAAAATTTATATATTTATGAGAGGAACAATTAAATTAATTAAAAATTTATTATTTATTTAATTATGAGAGGGAAATTGATTTAATTATTACACAAATATAATAATAATAATAATAAGTATTTAATTAAGTAATATGATTATTTAATTGAATATAATGACAAGGAATAATTAAATAATATTAATTATTTAATTACTTTATAGATGAATAATTAATGAAACATTGATTAGACGCTTAATAATTAAGTAATTAAAAATACTTAATTAAGAATTTAAAGAGAAATGATGAATTTGAATTTAAAATATAGTAAAATGACACAATTTAATTAAATAATAAAGATTATTTATTAGATTAAGAGGAAGGTTATTTAAGTCATTGTGTTAAAGCGACGAACCATTTTTAAGTGTCTACATTTTGCCCCTCTTTGATACAATGCATTTTAGGTGTTGTTTCAAAGAATAACTGATAAAAATTATGCCCTAATAGGAACAATGTGAAGACAAGGTAAATGATGCCCCTGAACTAGGGTATGTCTTCCTTGAAACCAGACGTTGTCGCTAGTCTTATACAAGATGGGTCCTTCCTCAAACCAGACATGTTTCTTATCAATAATCTCTATGACCAATGTCGATCAAATAGTCATCATAACCTACCAACATTCTTCACGTCTTACCTCACATCAAGTTCACGAGCTATAATTGGGGTAATAAGGATCTGTAGAAACCTGCAATAACATCTGTAGACACCCTAAAATGGACATACTTGCGACCTTACATTATAAACAATAATTGTCATCTATTAATTAATGGTTTTTTAATCATTAATTAATCATCTATTTTCTTCTAATTTCATTCCCCAAATCATCTAATCAAACCCCCAAAATTAATTCAATAATTAATTTTATTTAATTAATTAACCTCAATTGATTCATCTTCATTAATTGATTAAATTCAATTTCCTAAAGTTTAAATTTAAATATTTAAACTTGTTAATTAATTCTTCTAATTAAATTAATTTCATTAAATTAATTTAATTTCACTCAATAATTTAATTCTAAATAAAAAAGAATTCAATTATCACATGTTTGAATACTTTAATTACAAAAATGAATTAAATATTTAATTAAATCCTTTCTCAAGTTCAAAAACATAACTCATAATCAACTTTTTCAGTTAACTAAACTTTACCTCTTCTCTCCAAGTTGAAGAGGTGGAGTTTACTAGTTGCTTCTAAGTTAACCAAACTTTATCTCTTCTCTTTGAGTTGAAGAGGTGGATTTTACTGGTTGCTCCTCAATTAACCTAAAGCATCACCTCTTCTCTCCAAGTTGAAGAGGTGGAGTTTACTTGTTGCTCCTCAGTTAACTAAAACATCACTTCTTTTCTCTTGGTTGAAGAGGTGGAGTTTACTGATTACTTCTCTAGTTCCTTTTGATCTGAACTATTCATTCTCCAATCTCTGGGATCAATCTCAACCATTCAAATCATTTTCCATATTCTATATAATCAACCCTTCATATCCATTTGAAGGATCCAAGATTTCAAGCTTTCATACGCCCTTACTCTACAGGATTTTTGCTAAAGGCATTCGAAGCATTCTTGCGATCAAAAGCAATATCATATTCTCGACGCTCTGAAGTCATAGACGTTGCTGATACCAATACTGAGTACCACACACACAGTGTTTCAGAAGGAGTAGAGAGAGATAATAGAAGATTCAAGCTTTGTTGGTTTGCATTCATTTGTATTCCTCATTGATTGCTTGTCATTTTATTGTTCATAGGTTTGTTATTAGTAGTAATTGAGTGATCTCTTTCATTTCAAATTTGTGCTACTAACCCTCGTTGTTGAGAGTACATAAACCAAACTACACATTTTGGTGAGCCCAACGTGAATCAAATAGCCCAAATATCACTTGCAGACGACAAATAGGACTTTCTGGCCTTACTCATACGGCTGCAAAAAAAAAGTGTATTTTTCGATATTATTGTAATTTTTCAATCGCTAGTATTTTGTCGCAATTAACTAAAATATACCGCAATCGCCTGGTTTAATGTCGTAATTGATTTGGGGGTTTCGCAAATCTTTTATGTCTTTATTCAATTCTTTGTTGTTTTTTTGCACTATGTCGCAATTGACCGATATGTGCCACAATTGATAGAATTTTGTCACAATTGAGAGAAGTTTACCACAATTGACCGATATGTGCCGCAATCGCCAACATCTTGCCGCAACTGACAATACTTTACCGCAATCAAGATAAATTTGCTGCATTTGACAGAATTTTGCCGCAATTGCCAGAATTGTACCGCAATCGATAAAATTATTGCATATTTGATTCAAATTCACTATTTTTTGCTAATATCTGATTGTTTTTCTTACTTTTTTTGCAGGATTGAGCAAATGACTAATGGCCAAGAAGATAATCAGACGCATCCCAGGTGCTAGATCACTAAGAGTTGTCATAAGAAGAACCGCTAACTACCGCACTCAACAAAGAGCCATCTTGGCAATCATAGCAGAAGATCAAAGTGAAGCTTACAATAGGTATCTTGATTCTATCAAACATTTTGTAGCTAAGTACAAGGTTACCATTAGCCTTAACGGTCTTAACAATCCCAGAGTTGCTAGATATTCTTCAATTGTTAATTAGAAGGTTTCGATACTAATCACTTTTTAATAGCTTGTGGTGAGGAAATAGATCTAACAAAGCAAACCTATTCATTTGTGTTTTTGGTGCTTAAAAATTGCATGCAAACATCTTAAACCTCGCTTTTCCAAGTTGGTGTTTAAAATTGACATAGTGGTTAAGAATTGAACAAAGGCAAAAAAAAAACTTTCAATTTGGTGCATTAAAATCGAACAACCAAATCATCACCTACTTTGGGATTTAAAATTGAACATTGGTGCTTGTATGGGTGATTAGCTTAGTTCACACTTGGAATTTTGGTGTTTAATCGATTAACCTTATGTTTTGAATCTGTAGGCGCACTTTCAGTACCCCATTTTTAAGCTTAAAAAGCTGAGTTGATAATGAGGTTTCTCAAAGTCTCTCTCATTTTCGCCTAACAATATTTATATGAGGGTTGGATTGTTTCAAAATTCAAAAGTATCCAGGTGTGAAAGCATTGGTTCGAGTTTAAAATGTAGTTCAGTTTGAATGGCGATATTATCATTTAGATTCAAAGGCAAATATCTAAGCTTCACAAGTGTGCTATGTGGATTATTGGAGAAGTTCTCCCTTTCTCTTACTGAAGTGAAAGATAATTTAAAACGTGCCTCAGGAGAATTTGTGAAAGATGGTGACAAGTTAAATCACATGATGAATGCGGTCAAGACTTTTAGATGTTTAATGTGTTACTTTGTCATAAAGATTTCTAAGAAATGAATGGACTCTGAATCTCAAGCAAGCACATGATGGTAAACATATTGAGATTTGATCTCAAGGTGTGAATGAATAAAACTAGTGTATAATAAAGGTGTTGAACCTGATTCATCAAATTAACTTCAAGGAACCGGGCGACACTGCTTAAGATATTGAGAAATCATGAATTCGGTATAAAAAGGCATGCACTTTCTTGTCTTCATTCAAAGTCGATGGATACAAAGACCCTCTCAATTGTTTCAACTTGTGATCCATACGGTGCTAATCATTATCACAAGGTCCGGTGGTCAGATTGTTATAGATAAGCAGAGAAGAGAAGGCTCGAAGTCATTGACATAAACAATGGTAACCGCTTTCTTATGGAGATAGATGTTAGAGTAATAGTCTCTTGGTTTATTAATTAAATCATTATGATCTAATTACTAACTCACCTATTCACTCTAGTTGCTTAAGCTAATCTTAGGGTTTCCTTTTTAGGGTTTCGTGATTCCTTTTATAAGGATTCACCTCTTTGTTTTTCATAAGCAATTTTCACAACGCATTGTATCATCTTGAAACATATTGTCAATAATATATTATTTTCACGTGCATATGATGCCTCTGGTTTTTTGGCCTCCATAGAGTTTTCTTCTTCTATTCTTTACTTCTTCCATGTGACAGGGTTATACATGCAGGTGTTCTTGGGAGAATAGGTTTTTACCTATTCTAACATGGTATCAGAGCTTCCCTGCTACTGCCTGGTCTGAGGGTTTTTTGAAGCCATGATTCGCAGCCGACAGTGGAAAAGTTTCTTCTCTCTAGAGGGTTATAGGCTTGCCCTTCAGATCTGGTATTCTTTGTAGGACGATATTTGTGTTGAAGTGTTTCAGAAGCTGGAGGTTTTTCTAGCATTTTCAGAGTTTTTATGTGGATTTAGAAGTGGGCTTTGTTTCTAGTCACTTTGGGCTCAAACGGACATCTCCATTGAGCTCAGAGCACCCAAAAACCCCAGAATCCATATAAAACTTGTCCATTTTGGACAAATTGGCTCTGAGGCAAAAAAAATTTGATTTCTAGTGTCGTACTGGCACGAAAACCGAGAAAAAAAAACATTTTTTTAATGTTTTATGCGTTAAAAATAACGCATGCAATAGGTTTTGAATGGCACCACCGGCGCTCCACTGTCGCTGGCACTGCGGGCTCTATCGACTGCGCCCTCGCCGGTCCACCTCCTTCGGCGCCCACCGCCTCCTGGCCCCCGCCGCCACCCAGCTCCGCTGCCGCCAGGCCCGGTTGGCCCTCCTCCGCGCATGCTCCGCCGCTCAGCTGCTGCCTGGCCCGGTTGGCCCTCCTCTGCGCTGGCTCCTCCACTCCGCCCGCCCGGGTGTTTAAGCCCCGCGGGCTTATGTCTTCCAGCGGCGGTCATATTGGCGATTGGGAGCTCCAGTTTGAGCCCCCTGCGTGCGCCATGTGCCCAAGGGCTATTTTTTTCAGCCCCAGGGGCTTAAATGAAATTTTTTTGGAGCTTTTTGACCCTCCCTCACTATTTTCGCTCTATCTGGAGCATACAGAGGTATTTTTCTGACTTTTTTATATCGTTGGAAAGCTCTTTCCGAGTTCTTTCCAATGATGGAGTTTGGGGTTTTGGGTTCTACTATTTTGATATTGTTTTTTATTGTCAAAGTCCAATATCTTTTTTTTGCCTTCCGGGAGCCTTATCTTGCTCATCCGGACTCTGTTTTTGGCAAACCAAATATCGTCGGAAAGCTGGTTCAGTGATTTTTTCAGTTGCAGGGGTTTTTATCCAGATTCTTCTCTAGTTCTTTCTCCTCCGAGTTTCTCTCTTTCGCACTCTGGCAGATTACTTGGGTTCTACAGGTCTTGGGATCTCTTCTTCTATTCTTCTAGCTCACTCTTCTTTCTGACTTCTGAGCATTGTATGCTTCTCTTCTGTAGCATTCTCTTTTTTGTAAACACACTAAGATAAAGTGTCTGCTTTTGCATATCTGTGATTTTGAGCACCTTGTGTTTGTTTGTACTCGCACTCAGTTATAAAGTGCCATGGGGGGTTATGATGTTTTGCCTTTTGTGCTCATCCACCTTTGTCAAGTGAGCGTACCTTCCATGACATTAGCCCATGATGTGTGTCTAGAAGATCATTTCTTCTACTACGACACTGCCCTTTATCATGTGCCTCTACTTTTGTTGCACTGTTGGTGTTCCTGATTCTTCTTCTTACAGCTATTTCTGGCATTGCATTTTAGTGTTCCTGTCACCCCTCTCCCTATTTAGCATTATGGGGGGGGGTTCACCTATTGGTTCTATTGCTTCCTTGGTTTGGTTGAGTGATCTACGTATTTTGTTTTTGTTCCTATGTACTAGGCGGATGCAGTGGCTAGGCACCTATGCATTCCGGTGAGATGGATCATCTACTATATAGACACTCGTTCTTTCCTACTTTTGGAGGTCACCTCTTCGATTGATCAGCTCTTCAAACTTTGTCTTCTCTACCTGGTCATGCACTATTTCAGTGGGGGTTCCAGCAGTCACTTCTGACAGTGTTTACAGCTTCATGCTTCGGAGATGCTTCTTGCTCTTTCTTGTTTCTTTCTTTGGGACTTTCCCTAGATTGGAGGCTTTGTTTCCTTCATCTAGTTCATCTCTTTTTAGGGTAGAGCTTTTCCCACTGGTTTTTTCCTATTTCCCCACTTTACAGAGATTTATTGTATTGGGTACCTGATCAGGCCTTTGTTGTCGGGACCCTTCTTTCCTGCTTTCTGCAGTAGTCTCCTAGGGTTTTGCTTCTCCCTAAGCTTATCTTAAGGGGGGGTGTTAGAGTAATAGTCTCTTGGGTTATTAATTAAATCATTATGATTTAATTACTAACTCACCTATTCACTCTAGTTGCTTAAGCTAATCTTAGGGTTTCCTTTTTAGGGTTTTGTGATTCCTTTTATAAGGATTCACCTTTGTTTTTCATAAGCAGTTTTTACAACGCATTGTATCATCTTGAGACATATTGTCAATAATATATTGTTTTCATGTGCATGTGATGCCTCTGGTTTTTTGGCCTCCATAGAGTTTTCTTCTTTTTTTCTTTACTTCTTCAATGTGACAGGGTTATGCATGCAGGTGTTCTTGGGAGAATAGGTTTTTACCTATTCTAACAATAGAGACAAAGAATTGGTAGAGGTCGAGATGCAGGCACGAAGACACAGAGTACTCTATTAAAACTTACGATGTAATGTTTTGCTCATAAAATTCAGAAAAGTGTGAGCTCCCGTTGTAATTGGGGGTGGTTTGAATCATGAAACGAAGATTAGACCACTGCGTGAATGATGGATTGTGTGTACAAAATGTTTGACTGAAAAACCAAATTGGTGAAAAGGGGAGTAGTCAAACTTGAGTTTTCCGCCAGGTAGAAGCAAATTGGAGTTCAATAATCCCACAGATTTTAAAATTGAAATATGTATTCAATATGCATCACCGTCATACAAAAGCTTAGATTTTGAAGTCGTTATATGAGAAATGGAGGAGGCGTAAAATTCATGTCTTAATGTGTCTTTCGCAGTCTATTCAAGAAATCCCGCTAGTGGAGAGGTAGAAGTCCAATTTTCCACCAGACATCAAATTCACAATGAAGAGCATGGTTATCAAAAGAGATCTGTTTATGTGCTTCATCTCATTAAAATTGATCGTGTGAATCCTCCATAACAGAGTGAAAACTCTCCAATGAAGCCAAGGCGGAAAATGTATATTGTGGTGCTCCGTAGAAGCAATCTTGTGAAAACCCACCAAGAGCTATGGTGCATGTAGGAAGTTGGTGCCGAACATAGGAGCTCGGGCCTTGGAAGAGGATGCATGTCAATTGCAAAAGTCTTAGCCACGAGAGACCTCGAGCTTGATAAAAGATTGAAATATCTTCAAGTTGAAGATATCTCAATGGATGGTCGAAACATACCATAGCATTGACGGATTACTTAAATGCATGTTGATGACCAAATTGAATGATGTTGAAGCCAAAGAGAAACATAGACATTTCGGCAGTTACTTGTGAAATTCCCTTGTTCACATGCCATGAGTCGAAAAGGAGCCATGGATATAAGAGGAAGGTGATTGCTCGCACAAGAGTACTAATACCGAAGGCAATGACTATCAAAAGTCATATAGGGATGCTGAGCCTAAAAAGAGGGGGTCAAAATTAAGAAAATTACAAATTACACAGTCCCCTATCTCCATTGGAAGGCATACATGTAAAGGCTTGGTTGATTCCCATATGTGGAGATGTTCACAGTTATGCTCGAGAAGAATTGATTGCAAGTAAATAATCAATTAGATTGAAAGGTGAAGGAGAGACGCGACTGTTGTTCTCAACATTCAACACTGTCATCCACAGTCACAAGGATATATTACCAAAACAAGAGATTCTCATGATCTTGCCGGCAAAAGAAAGCAACAAGAAGGTCAATTTTATAAGATGGAAGATCAATGTAAAAGCACATCAATCAGGATCGATGAATGGAAAGCTCCATCGCGCATGCAAGTGACCAAGTGGAGTCTGAAAAATTCATATAGGGTGATATTGCAGATGTCATGAAGTTGAGCTACCCAAGCCCCATAGACATATTGAATGAAATCAACTTTGTCCTGCTTCAAGCGGCGCCATGCATTCATTACAAAGAAGAGAGCCCCTTGAGGAAAGGATGAAAGCGAAGCCTTCTTAGAATGAGGATTAGTTTGAGTATAAGAAGATCTGAAAAAAGACACATTTAACCAGTGAAAACTAACATATTTGACATTGAACATGTTAAAGGATTTAATTTGTATTAAGGCGGCCAAGAACAGAGGCAATGGTGGAAGCAAATGGTGAAAAACGCAACAGAGGTTAAGAACAAATAAGCTTAAATCATCTCCATGGCAGAGATATAGAATGCAGAATTGTCAGTTTGGGAAGGAAAAATGACATTTGGCAAGCATTGACAGATGCTGTCAGAATCAAAGATATCCCTTTCTCGTGGCGTAACTTTGGAATAAAAGGTTTTGATTCATATAACTAAAAAAAGAGTATCCGTCAGAAAAAGAATCGATTACTGAAAAGTCGCATATGGAGGATTCTTTGAAATGTTTTAATTTTAAAACTTCCTACATTAGAGCACTTAAGTTAAAGAAAAGGTTCAATTTTATGGGTGAAACATTATATGAGTGGAGCCTAAAGGGAAGTTGAAAAGAAAATCTTCGAGAATATCGTTTCTTTAAATAGATTTGGAAAAGAATCAAAGCCAAGTGGTACATGAGAAAAGAAGCAGTTATAGAGGTAGTTGGGAACCAAATAGTTGCGGGGACATTATTTATTGTAAATCTTTTCTCTGAGGCAAGGGCTTTTTTTTTTGGCCAACAGATGGAGTTCTGGAGTAGGGGGAGGGCATTTATTGCATTTGATTTTATGCATGGGAGATTTTTGTTCTAGTTTTGTAATAGATTTGGCAATAAGTTGCAAGCAAGTAAAATCTAAGTATTCTTATTTTTTGTGTTCAAAACAAAGAAGAGTTTTGCTTCGAACCAGAGAGTTTGGGTATTATTTTATGAATATATTCAATGAGAGCATTGTTGTATTCAGTTTTGAACATTATCTTGCATCTTGTGTCAAATAATGAATGTTATGTAGATGGGAGCATTTGCATGCATTCACATTGCAAGAATCTGAATATTAAATCTTCATTCCTTCATTACATTTGCATAAGTAACATTCATATTGCATTACCAATGCCCGGAAGTCATAAGAAATGTGAATTCTTGGAGTTGGCTAGGTTTAGATTTGATTTTACTGCCTGAGTTAGTTCTAACTAGGGATGGCTTGGTTTTCCTCTTCCATTCTTAGGTTAAGAACGTACCCAGTTAGTTTAGGAATAAAACAAATTCATTGAATATCATTCATAAGGGAGTTGTACCTTTCAATTCAGAGGAAATCTATCAACATAGTGATAGATTATCCAACTATTGGTATCAAATTGTTTCTCACAGATTTGGGCATTTGAGAGTTAAATTGAAAAGACCAATCTGCTTACCAACATATTTTTGGCGACTCTACTGGGGAGGCGGAAAATAAGATTAGTGCATAATTTTTTTCTTTAGTTTTTATTATCTTTGTTGCAAGAGATTGGCGACTCTGTTTTGATTCTCATAGTTTTTGCTTGAAGATTCCAGTGCTTTCACTTTCAAATCTATTATTATCTCTACTTGCAGGAGATTGGTGACTCTGATTTAAAAAGACCATGCCTATTAAAGTTGTGAAAGGAAGAAGGTCGGATCCTTCTTTTATTGAACTTCATTAAACGCATGATTCATTATTATGTGATTTGTTTGATGCTTTTAGAGAAAGCATTACCCACGGAAGAAAAATGAACCTAAGCATCGAAGAAGATCATGCACCAGTTCTTTTGTGGAGAAGTGTTTGTGCCAGATATCGCAAGATGAAAGAGATGGAGGTAAAAATGAAGTTACTGCAACATTGTGAAGAAAGGGTGTTGCAGCTAAGTAAAGAATTAAAAGTGGAAGATGATGAAGTTTCAGAAGTTCCACATAATCACATTTGTTATAATTTTTCAGTCTTGAGCAAAGAAGAAGTTCATCCAAGAAAGCAAATAAGAAGAAAACCCACTTTCGAAGAAATCAACGTTGAAAGTGATCCCAACTTACAATTCCTTTGGACTGCGTTTAAACAAAGTATTGCTGAAGCTAAAGAAAATGGATTAAATCCTACTGAAGATCATCAATCTGCTCTGTTGTTAAGGTGTGTGCATCAAAGGTATTTTAATGTCCAAGATCAAAGGAAAAATAATCTTGTTCCAACAAATATACCTGAAGAAAAATCAGTAAATGAAGAGCCCATATCAGTCAATTATTTGGTTCTTGGAAAGCAAGAGGTACCCCAATTTCTGAAAGCACAATTTCCAATGAACAAAAGCATTCTTGACAACGGCAAGGAAATGGTAAGTGAAGTTGAAGAAGAAAATTTGTCTATGCTTTCTTTTCCTCCTGTTGTTGAAGGTTTCAAATTAGATGAAAATAGTAGTGATTATTTACATAAATTTCCTTTTGAAAATCATCCTTTGATTAGTACGCAAGTGGAATATGAAGCTTTTGAGTTTGAAGAAGATATTTGTAAAGATGATTTTCAATATGCACAAGTTTATGAGGATCCTGTGTTAGAATCATTTTCTTTTGAAAAGAATACAAAGTTGGGTCTTCTTGAAGAAATTGGTATTAAAAACAAAGTTGAATCATGTTTTGATGATAATCATGCAAATGTGGTTGAGGAGGTGGTTGCAAGAACAAAGTTTGAGCAGGGCTTTTCTTTGGTTGATAAAGTGTTGCGACATCATGAAGAGGATAAAGAGCCAGATTACATTTTTCTTTGTCATGAAATGGAAGTCAGTCAATTTTTGGAGCTGGCTAAATGTAAGTTTTCTTCTATGGTTAATTCAGGTGCAAACTCTTTAAATTGGAAAAAGATTTTTCAGACGTGATAAATGCAAAGAATAATGAAGATATTTCAATCTGGATTGACCCTATGTGCAATGAAGAATCATTTTATTTCATTCTTGATTTGAAATCTAAAAGTGCTATTAAAGATCATGGTGAATGTTAGTATGATGTCGTAACATTTCCAGAATCATTCAAAAATTATGATTTTTCTGACCTTGGTTTATCTTATGAAATTTCTATAAAAAATGATCATGTTGAAAGTTTGGAATGTGAGTATGTTGCAGTACCTTTTTCAGAAAGTTGTGATTATGGTTCTTTTCAGCAAAGAGTAGCAGAATGTTTTAAAAGTTATGTGCAGGAGAATTTTGAAAAGTCAGAGGTCTATGATGAAGCATGGTTATTTGGAGGAGATTTTTGGGTCACATATTTTCAGCATGCTTCCGAATTCACTTTCAGTTATGATGAAGTTTTCAAAAAGAAATGGTTTTGTTGCAGCTTGTTGGAGCACAAGTTTCTTTTCCGAAAAGGTTCATACTTCTCCTTTCCTGTTAATGGTCATGTGTGAGTTTATTCCCACTTGATCTTCTTTTGGTTAGTTTGCCTCACCTATTTGTAAATAATTTTGCTTCCGTAAGTTTTGGTGTGCTTAGATTAGCCTTTCCCACTTTCTCAATTTGGTTTTGGCCCTACTTCCCTTTGCCCTCCCAGCAAGCAGCTCTTTGTTGTCTCATTTTTATGCCTAGACTCTGTAGCCTAATGGATAAGGCACTTGTTTCTACCAAAGATACTGGATCCTTTGTGCGCTTTGCAGCACACAATCCCCATTCAGAGCCAGCTGTAGGCGCACTTTTAGCACCCCATTTTTAAGCTTCAAAAGCTGAGTTGATAATGAGGTTTCCAAAAGTCTCTATCAGTTTCACCTAACAATATTTCTATGAGTGTTGGATTGTTTCAAAATTCAAAAGCACCCAGGTGTGAAATCATTGGTTCAAGTTTCAAATGTAGTTCAGTTCGAATGGTGAGATTATCATTTAGATTCAAAGGCAAATATCCGAACTTCACAAGTGTGCTCTGTGGATTATTGGAGAAGTTCTCCCTTTCTCTTATAGAAGTGAAAGATAATTTAAAACGTGCCTCAGGAGAATTTTTGAAAGATGGTGACAAGTTAAATCACATGATGAATGCAGTCGAGACTTTCAGATGTTTAATGTGTTACTTTGTCATAAAGATTTCTAAGAAATGAATGGACTCTGAATCTTAAGAAAGCGCATGATGGTAAACATATTGATATTTGATCTCAAGGTGTGAATGAAGAAAACTAGTGTATAATAAACATGCCAAACCCGATGCATCAAATTAACTTCAAGGAATCGGGTGACACTACTTAAGATATTGAGAAATCATGAATTTGGTATAAAAAGGCATGCGCTTTCTTATCTTCATTCAAAGCCGATGGATACAAAGACCCTCTCAATTGTTTCATCTTGTGATCCATACGGTGCTAATCATTATCACAAGGCCTGGTGGTCAGATTTTTATAGATAAGGAGAGAAGAGAAGGCTCAAATTCATTGACATAAATAGTGGTAACCACTTTCTTATGGAGATAGAGACAAAGAATTGGTGGAGGTTGAGCTGCGGGCACGAAGACATAGATTACTCTGTTAAAACTTATGATGCAATATTTTTCTCATAAAATTTAGAAAAGTGTGAGCTCAGTTTGTAATTGGGGGTGGTTTGAATCATGAAATGAAGATTAGACCACTGCGTGAATGATGGATTGTGCGTACAAAATTTTTGACTGAGAAACCAAATTGGTGAAAAGGGGAGTAGTCAAACTTGAGTTTTCCGCTAGGTAGAAGCAAATTGGATTTTGATAATCCCACAAATTCTAAAATTGAAATATGTATTCAATATGCATTACCATCATACAAAAGCTTAGATTTTGAAGCCATTATATGAGAAATGGAGGAGGCAGAAAATTCATGTCTTAATGCGTCTTTCGCATTCCATTCAAGAAATCCCGCCAGTGGAGAAGTAGAAGTCCAATTTTCCACCAGACATCAAATTCACAATGAAGAGCATGGTTATCAAAAGAGATCTGTTTATGTGCTTCATATCATTAAAAGTGATCACGTGAATCCTCCATAACAGAGCAAAAACTCTCCAATGAAGCCAAGGTGGAAAATGTATACTATGGTGCTCTGTAGAAGAAATTCTGTGAAAACCCGCCAAGAGCTATGGTGCATGTAGGAAGTCGGTGTCGAACATAGGATCTCAGGCCTTGGAAGATGATGCATGTCAATTGAAAAAGTCTTAGCCATGAGAGACATCGAGCTTGATAAAAGATCTAAATATCTTCAAGTTGAAGATATCTCAATGGATGGTCGAAACATAGCATAGCATTGACGGATTAGTCAAATGCATGTTGATGACCGAATTGAATGATGTCGAAGCCAAATAGAAACATAGAAATTCTGGCAGTTACTTGTGAAACTCCCATGTTCACATGCCATGAGTTGAGAAGGAGCCATGGATATAAGAGGAAGGTGGTTGCTCGCACAGGAGTACTAATACCGAAGGAACTGACTATCAAAAGTCATATAGGGATGTTGAGCCTAAACAGAGGGGGTCAAAATCAAGAAAAGTATGAATTATATAGTCCCCTTGTCTCCAATGGAAGGCATACATGCAAATGCTTGGTTGATTCCCTTATGTGGAGATGTTCACAGTTATGCTTGAGAAGAATCGATTGCAAGTAAACAATCAATTAGATTGAAAGGTGAAGGAGAGACACGGCTACTATTCACAACATTCAACATCGTCATCCACAGTCATAGGAATATATTACCGAAACAAGAGATTCTCATGATCTTGCTGGCAAAGGAAAGCAACAAGAAGGTCAAGTTTGTAAGATGGAAGATCGATGTAAAAGCGCATCAATTAGGATCGATGAATGGAAATCTCCACCGCGCATGCAAGTAACCAGGTGGAGGGATCACACAGTCTAAAAAAGTCATATAGGGTGATGTTGTAGATGTCGTGAAGTTGAGCTACGCGAGCCCTATAAACATATTGAATGAAATCAACTTTGTCCTGCTTTGAGCGGTGCCATGCATTCATTACAAAGAAGAGAGCCCCTCGAGGAAAGGATGAAAGTGAAGCCTTCTTAGAATGAGGATTAGTTTGAGTATAAGAAGATCTGAATGAAGACACAGTTAACCAATGAAAACTGACATATTCGACATCGAGCATGTTAAAAGAATTTAATTTGTATTAAGGTGGCCAAGAATAGAGGCAATGGTGGAAGCAAATGGTGAAAATGCGACATAGGTTAAGAACAAATGAGCTTGAATCATCTCCATGGCAGAGATACAGAATGCAGACTTATCAGTTTGGTAAGGAAAAATGACATTTGGCAAGCATCGACAGATGCTGTCAGAATCAAAGATATCCCTTTCTTGTGGCGTAACTTTACAATAAAAGGTTTTGATTCTTTATAACTAAAAAAGAGTATCAGTCAGAAAAAGAATCGGTTACTGAAAAGCTGCATAGGGAGGATTCTTTGAAATGTTTTAATTTTAAAACTTCCTACATTAAAGCACTTAAGTTAAAGAAAAGGTTCAATTTCATGGGCAAAACATTATATGAGTGCAGCCTAAAGGGAAGTTGAAAAGAAAAGCTTCGAGAATATTGTTTCTTTAAATAGATTTGGAAAAGAATCAAAGCCAAGTGGTACATGAGAAAAGAAGCAATTACAGAGGCAGTTGGGAACCGAATAGTTGCAGGGACATTATTTATTGTAAATCTTATCTCTGAGGCAAGGGATTTTTTTTCTGGCCAACAGACGAAGTTCTGGAATAGAGGGGAGGGCATTTATTTCTTACATTTCATTTTATGCATGGGAGATTTTTGTTCTAGTTTTGTAATAGATTTGGCAATAAGCTGCAAGCAAGTAAAATCTGAGTATTTTTATTTGTTGTGTTAAAAAAATAGAAGAGTTTTGCTTCGAATTAGAGAGTTTGGGTATTATTTTCTAAATATATTCAATGAGAGTATTGTTGTATTCAGTTTTGAACATTATCTTGCATCTTGTGTCAAATAATGAATGTTATGTAGATGAGAGCATTTGCATGCATTCCCATTGCAAGAATCTAAATATTAAATCTTCATTCCTTTATTACATTTGCATAAGTAACATTCATATTGCATTACCAATGTCCAGAAGTCATAATAAATGTGAATTCTTGGAGTTGGCTAGGTTTAGATTTGATTTTACTTCCTTAGTTAGTTTTGTCTAGGGCTGGCTTGGTTTTCCTCTTTCATTCTCAGGTTAAGAACGTGCCCAGTTAGTTTAGGAATAAAACAAATTCATTGAATATCATTCATAAGGGAGTTGTACCTTTCAATTCAGAGGAAATCTATCAACCTAGTGATAGATTATCCAACTGTTGGTATCAAATTGTTTCTCACAGATTTGGGCATTTGAGAGTTAAATTGAAAAGAACAATGTGTTTACCAACAGAATCATCGGTGCGCTTGCACAAATCTATTAGATTAAAAACCTTTATACTTTTTTAGAAAGGCATGTCTGGGGAATGTGCTTCTTCCTCAAAGAATGACCTTAAACCGGTAATCCTTTCGATCGATATATAAACAAGATGCGAACCAAAGTTTTGTTGTATATCTAGTCAAGCTTGGGCGAGGTGTGTTGATGATAGCCTAGATTGAGTGAATATCCCTAAGTAGCCATCATGGTCAACTAGGCTCTTAAGTGAATCACACACGCACAAACTGATTGGATAGACACCATGGACCCTACTACAACCTTGTTAAATAGAAACCTACATGATTCACCTCCGAACAAATACCTTATTACAGTGCAAGGGGTTGCAGAATTTCCCCCAAGATTCCCAATATATGTGTTCCATGATATTGTGTTAGTGAAAGAGATCTTCACTAGCACGACAACAATATCTGGCAATGGCAAAAATAGGGGCACCTACATCGTGGACCTTCGTGTCCTAGTAGTGTGATGATTATTGTGTGAGCTAACAAAAATTCAAGCATTAGGCCTATTATATTGTATCTTGAAGCCAAATTTGACTTAGATTAATCTGTTTGTCCTTGTCTCAAGACCCGTGCTAGATTACAAAACACATTGTCTATTTTGCTTGTTTTATGATCAATTTCCAAAAATGTAAAACCAACATCAAAAAATGTCAAAATGATTCCAACGTGTTCAAGTCTAGGCTGTCAACATCAAACATTTTCTGCAATCAGAATCCTTATTCTCGAATCAAGTTTTTATCAGACAGATACACCAAATTTGAGATCTTTTTTAGACTATCTCTTTTTGCCACAATTGCTTGCATCTTGTTGTGCAATTGATGGATTTTTATCGCAATTGACCCCCTTTATTGCCACAATTGAGCCTTTTATTACCATAATTGATGATTATTTACCGCAGTTAACCTATCACTTTTTCACAATCGATGGAATTTTCCCACACTTTACCAGGAGCTCTGAACATCTATTTTTACCTGAAAACCTTGGAAAGATTCCCCATTTTGTGTGAAAATATCAGTGTCTACATCCCAGGAAAAAGCAAAGAATTTTGTGTGAATCTGTAAACATTGAAGATTATCCTTCTTTGAAAGTATGATTATTGTCTAAACATTGTTAGTTTGAAAGTTCAGACTCGATTATCTTGATCTCGTTATCTCAAAAATCATCAATCCATATCAGCGACTTTGTCCCAAGGAAATAGTCAGGATCCATATCTTACATCACCAGGTCTTTTGAGATCAAGAGAAGTCAAAATCTGTCCCTAGAATTACCCTTGTCAAAACATAACTCGACTCTCCTAGAAAGGTTATCCTTTATTGTTTTCTTTATATCACTTATTTTAGTCAAAAAATATGGATAACACTATGTCTCACACACCCTATGGAGAACCTTACACTTGGTCGAAGGCTAGGACACAACTCGATGAGTCCTATATTAATCAATTTACCCCGTCAGAAAAAGAATGAGAGGATGACCCTTTCAGAAACACTAGTCCTTCTCTTTACATTGAGAATCCCCATAGACCAACATTGTTCCAAGATGTCATAGAGGAGGAGCTCAAAGACATAGAGCAAGATGCCTATTCAGCACAAGTATTTGATGCTATTGTAGAGAGAAATCTTGAAATTTTCTTAGCCATGTCAATTAAAAAGGGAGTCAAACTACCCGCCAAATTTAATGTGTCAAAAATATGGCTCGAGAACCCTCTCCCAGGTCAAAACACAACTCGAACCTCTCAAATGAAACTTGTGATATCCCAAATTTTTACATCATCAATGACAACAACAACATCGCAGACTATGTCAAACCAAACTAGCTCTACAAATCAAGCTAGCACATCCTCCACACAAAGCATGTCAAGCTCCCAACTAAGTGCATCCTTGGTCACTAGTGTATCTCAAGCATTGGCCTCATGGCCTTTTACATCAAGCTCTCATGCTATGTCATCAATTCCGCAAACAAGAAGCAACCCTTTTGCGACTGTTCTGATACTACAGTCAATCCCTGCTAGCCTTGGGCTCAATACCTCGCTTCCACAGGGATCAATCTCTGCAGGTCCAACATTCAGTCAATGTCCACCCAAGGATACACCTTTATTTTTACAATGATCACAATAACCCCAACCACAGCAACAACAACCCCAACAATGACAACATCAATCTGTGACCAACCAAATGCCCCAGTATCATAATCACACATTAGGGAATCAATATCAAGTCCCAAGGACTAGATAATATGTCCCAACTCAAGGAACACAGAGGTGAAGTTTTATACCTCACACGTCATAGAGATTCAATGCCGCAAATGTTCCTCAATCTCAGACAGACATGTTGATACAACAAGTGCAAAGTCTACAAACCCAAATGATGGACATGCAAAATCAAGGGGAAACCAAGTCCTACACAGGAGAGGATTTATACCCATACCCCTTTGATCACTCATTGTGCATGTCTTTGTTTCCCACTCATTTCTCTATACCCAAGTTTGACAAATACAGAGGCAAAACCAACCCTGTAGAAGACATCAGAGAGTTCTTTGCTAGTTTCATTGAGGTTGCACATGGTGAAATGTACCTAATGCGACTATTCCCACAAAGTCTAGTCGGACCAGCAATGGAATGTTTCTCAAACCTACCCTATGACATTTTTTCTTAGGGAGAATAGGCCAAAAAATTCATTTCTCACTTCCATCATAACATCGAACGTAAGGTTAGCATCAAGGACCTCTGCGACATTAAACAGAAAGATAGGAGAATCCTTTGTGAAATTCCTACAAAGGTGGAGGAATACTACAAATAGAATAATGTATGGCATGCCTGAGAAAGACATCATAGTCATGTTAGTTGACAATCTTATCCCAGATATGTCATTTACCACAGAATTGCAGCTCGCTCCTAACCTCAAGAAACTCATCGAATGAGGAGTTCCCTGTGAGCAAAACTTGGTCAAGAGAGGTATCCTTGCAGAACCTACCCAGACAAACATGAACAAAAATGCAACAGATAAAGCCAAATGGTGGAACAAGAACAAGAATGTCACTAATGATGGTGTCATTGATGTGAAGACAGTCAATTATGCTCAACCCAGGGTTTCATTACAAGGAGCACCTATGACAAATCAGAAACCCATGGTGAACACTCAGCAAGTGAACACTCAAAATCAAACACCCACTATGCAAGCAACAACTATATCCATTAACCAACCCAACGCACCATTCCCACAGAGGTTTTTGTTTCCTAAACAAGACTACACACCATTAGGGGAGCCGATAGAGTCAGCCTTAAGAAAGATGATACAATCCAATACAATCACTATGCCCAAAATCAGAGAATACAAACATGGTGCTATAAAACCAAAGTAGTAGAATGATAATGACTTTTGTGAATTTCATCGGGTAAAAGGACACAAGACACCCAAGAGCTATTGATTAAAAAACACCATTCAAGATCTGATCAACACAAGGGTTATTGATGTCACAAATGTCCAATCTGAAGGTACAACTGATCACACAATCTTCAATGACACATTCCATGATCATAACAAATGGAAATACTCAGGGTTTTGTGGACAGTCCAAACAAGTGAATTAGACCTGGGCTAATACTGATAACACCATCAATTGCATCAATCCTTTAGATAGTTGTGTGGCTACTATTACTATCAGAGATCCAAATACGAGGTGCATTACCACCACGCGTTGTTCCAAAGTTGTCTTACAAGGAGTGCCTTCCACATCAGCTATACCAGCTAATCCTCCAACAACATCTAATCCACAAACTAGTCTTATGGATTAGCTAAAGCACACACATGTCCAGATATCTATGTTTGACCTTTTGCACATATCCCCACAGCATAAGAAATCTCTCAATCAAGCACTTCAAAATGTAGCTGTCCCAAGGGACATAACACCAGAGAAATTCCAAACCATGGTGAACTACATCACTACCAACAAGCATACAACCTTTATAGACCATGATGTGTCACCACACAAGCCTCTGAATAATTATCCCTTTCACCTACTTATCCAAGTTCACAAACACACTATCTGAAGGGTCCTCATTAATGGTGGATCCGGATTAAACATATGTACTTTGTAAGTAATCAAAACCATAGGCTATTCTGAATCCAGCATTGATGTCACAAGGAGAATCAATATCAGGGCCTATGACGAGGAAGAAAGGTATTCAAAAGGTATCCTCATACTACTAGTCAGAATCGTCCCAGTCATTAAGAACACCCTGTTCCAAATCCTAAACCTGGATTTGGGATATAACATGTTACTGGGAAGACCATGGATCCATGAGATGCAAGTTGTACCCTCTACCTATCATCAGTGCATCAAGTTCCCATACCAGGGGGAAGAAATAATAATTGAGGGAGATCCAAACTCGTTCCAATGCTATAACACCATTAGAAGCAGTATTGTAAGGGCTTAAATAATCGAAGACTTCTAATCAGAATAGCTGATAAACATTGTAGGCAACATGGTCACATTGAAGGGGGCGTGATTATCATTGATTTGTAAGTTGTTCATTATATTATTTTATTAATTTATATACATAATAAATAACTTGATGATGAGATCATGATCATGGTTTATTTATTCTTATCATTTTCATATAGGTCGACCTCCCCAGGGCACATGTTATGGACCATGACAACCCAAAGAATGTGGATTTCTAAGTGGAGGAACATGGAGGTATGAATGTCAATACTAAAGATAATGATCCCATTGAGGAAGATGATCACGTGCTAGAAAACAAAATTAAAGATGGTGGTAATGGTGCAACTAATCATGTTCTAGAAAACAAAATTAAAGATGATGGTACTAGCGCATCTAATAATGATGATCAAGATGACCTTGATGTTGTTCATGATATACCTCTACTTAAGAAGGCATGTGATCCCCTTTATGAATTCTCTCAAATAACTCTTCTCTCTCTTGTATTGTTGTTGGTGAACTTGAAGGTTATGAATGGTTTATCCAACATAAAAATCTCATGTATGTTAAGGTGTGCCATATATGTCATATTTTCATCTATTTTTAGTTGTAATTTCATTATAGTTAATAAAGGGTGAATCATGTACCATCGATATTATTTATAATAATAAATTATATTTTTTACATAGATTGATAGGTGAGTTTTTGTTACCACCATCTTGAACATTCTACCTCGCTCATACCAAGAATTATCTTCCATAATGAAAGATATTGGAATGGAGTATCAAATAGTAGATGCATGTCCCAATGATCATATTATATATTATAAAAAACATGAATTTGCAACATAATTCCCTGAATGTCATAATAGTAGATATCAAACATATCAAATAACAAAAAAGGTGCCTCACAAAGTTCTTTATTATATTACCATTGTTCCATGTCTGCAATGATTATTTAGGTGCACTAGCTTGGCACAATTTATAGATTACCGTGCATGCAATAGAAGTCGAGATGAAATTATGTAAATGCCTGATGATGGTTTTGCATTTAAGGACATAGAGGGAAAGTGGCCATACTTTAAAGAAGAACCCTATAATCTTAGGCTTTCATTGGCAGTGGATGGTGTCAATCCATTTGGAGAGTTGAGATCTGTTTACTCAGTGTGACATGTTTTTTATGAGCAATAACATTCCTCCATGGATGTCAATAAAAAGGGATCACATATTGTTGGAAATGATTGTTCCAGGTATTTTTTCATTTAATAGTCATCTAAATTAAACTATAAATACTGTTGTAAAATGGTCATAATAATTATGTAATGTTTTTGTTCATTCAACTAGGTAAGTACCAAGTTAAAGATATAAATGTATATATTGAGCCTCTTATCAATGCATTGGTGGAGTTATGGAATGGTGTCACTATGTATGATGTCTCTAGACCAATAGGACAAAGACAATTTCAATTCCATGCAATGCTTATATGGACAACATGATGCCCCAGGGCTAACACATTTTTGTGATATGTTATAGTGTTCAAATTGAGCATCGTAATTATAAGTATCAAAATTAACATATTTAATCCAATTATAAATGATCTTGTAGGTCTTCAAACAAAATGAAAATTTTCATATCCTTTTTGTGGTCTGAAGATTAAATCTTGTCATTCAAAAAGTTTAAGAAAGCAGGTGCTCGATGAGTATAGGCACTTCCTCCGCATAAATCATAAATATTGAATTACCCAAAAAAATCTTTTCAATGGGAAAGAAGAGACTACATCAAAGCCACGAAGAATGACACCTCACCTATGGAAGTTGGAATATAATAGAATAAATCATGCATGTAATATCATTCCATCTAATGGTTTAATTTTATAATTTATATTTTGATATTATGTTTTGTTTACTGATGATGTAATTGATGATCATGAAGGGCATCAGGGCATAAATGACCACCTTCCAAAGGGACTAAAAATTTGTCCTAGACAATTTCATAGGTTGCCCTACTACGAGAAGATGCAAATCATGCATTTGTTTGATGCTATGCATATTGGAAAGAATATAACAGAGACATTATGGAAAATATTGGATGGAAGGCATGAAAAAGAAAAAAATTGTCAAAATTTGTACTAACATTTATGAATTCAATCATGCAATGAAAGATGTCATTTGATCAAATAGAAACAGAGACTAGATTGATATAAGTGTCCTTCCTTGGTTATTATCAAAGCATCAAAGTAATTCTATAAAAGAAGTCATATGAAAAAATTGATTTCCCATAGTATTTGTTGTAAACATAAACAATCTCATATAAATGAAAAGTGAATTTGGGCTAGGAATGAAAATGCATGACTGTCATACCTTCATTAAGGTAATTCATGTTCTTGCGTATTTACTATATATTTGTGTATAGTTGGAAAATGGAAGCACTTCCATTGTAGACTAGTTTAGCCTTCCAAGTAAGTGGTTTGGGGTCATGTCAAGCACCTTGAATGGGTCTTTGACTTGGATCTGGCTTTTTCCCTTGTTCTGCCATATTTCCCACTTTTTCCAGCATGTTTCTAACACCCTAAACTGAAAACTGGGATTTTTGACCTCAGGGTCAAAGTTGACCTTTCTGGGTCAAGGTTGACCTTGACCTTGACCTAGGTCAGAATCGACCTTTTTTTTGACCTAAGGTCCAAATTTTAGGTTTCCAGGGTTTCCAGATGTCGGGCTTCGGAAAGAATTAATTCCCGCTTCCAGGTCAGCTGTTTCTGTCTTCGGAGAAACAAATCTTAAATTATATTTAATATAGGTCCTCTTCTAAGGGTATAGGTCTAATTGGAATTTAATTCTCCTATGTAGGACTCTCTAGAAGATTGTGCCCTATGTTCATATATAAGGAATCCTTCTCCTCTCATTTTCCCGAACCATCAACTAAGACTTGATAACAATAAGCAAGAGCAATCTAAGACAAAGACTTGAAGACTTAAGAAGTGAGATCCAAAGGTGAAGAAGAAATATTTGAAGCAAGCCAAGTAGCCATTGAAAAATTCATCCATTCTCAAGCAGTCAAGCACTTCTCAAGCACTCAATTCATCAAGAAGATCCATTGGTAGCCATTGAAGGATTCAAGCTCTATGGAGCACTCTTGTTGAAGATTTCTTCATCCACATTCCTCCAAGCCTCTTCCTATTCCAAGATCCATTCAAGATTGGCATTGAATATCTACAAGTAATTGATTTGAGACATCCTACATTCTACATTCTACATCCATTTGGTACATACATACTTGTGGATCCAAAGATTCAAATCTGTCACAAGGGCTTCTACAAGCAAGGTGAATTTGTTCATTTACTTTGTATTATTTATGAAATTTCAATTATACTTTGAGGTTAATTCCAAAACCTGGGTTTGACCAATGCAAACCCCTCCCCCCAACAAACAAATCTATTTTTCTTGTAGATACAAGTTCAGAATAATGGATTAGAGTGCAGATTCGGATACCCTTTTCGACAAACTATCGGGATCCAGAAATAGATTTTCTGTCAGAGAGGTCAATTCTTCCCTATGTCAGAATTGGAAATTCTGGGTCAATGGTGACACTGACTTGAGGGTCAAAATTAGAATTGTGTCAGATCAGAAAAAGATTTCTTGGTTTTATTTGTCTCTGTGTTTCTGTTCCAGATCTGATTGCAGATTTTCCAGAAACTCAGTGCAGACCCCCAAAAATAGCATTCTTCTGATCTATAACATTTCAAGGTTAGTACTTTTCTCCTATTCATTTTAATTAAATTTCTTAATCTTTCTAAACCTATCACACATTATTTTCTATAAAACATAATTTAATATCTTCTTCTTTATTCTTAATTCCAATCGATTGATTCATTTATGCATTGATCCTTCCTTTGGGGTTAATCAATTTGGATCTATCCTTTGTGTATTTAAGGATAAAAGTAATGTCTTATTTATCCCTCACAATTCAATAAACATTCTAATTTCAAATGTAACAACATCCATCTTATCCTACATTAAGACCTCATCTCTATTTATTATGTTACAATTTGTATACTGCATGTACTTTTTATTATGTTATGTTAGAAAACAATGAAAAACTTATTTTATAATTGTTGTAGTAATTTCTACCTCTATCTCTCTGACAACAGCCAAGGATGGAGGATCCAAGAATGGACAATCCAAACCCTGATTGCGGCCAAACAACAACAATAACAATAACAATAACAGAGATAGGAATTAATATTCAATTTATTGCAACATGATAGGTTATAAGGCCTTCCCGTTATGACCAATTACAAAGATATGAATTCAAGATCTGGCACAGATCTTCTGCAAGTATCAATCCATTTACCTTCTACCCAAACATACAACTCAGATCCAAGAGTCAGATCCCCAGATCTAATCTGATCCCCCTCTAATCCACTCTAATCTCCTGCCCAAGCTAAGAATATAACACTACTTAAATACAAGAGGAAACCAATAGGTCATCCTCAAAATCTACTACGGGAGATACCAACAACCTGGATTTAGGTCCCCACAATCCCCAATGAGAGATCCAAATTAAATGCCATGCTACATTAATTAAATGCATCAAGTCGGCCTCCCAAATCTATAAGAACACAAGTTGGAAAGCCAAACTATCAAGTGCTATCAAAGCCAACCAAACATTGTCGGGCCACATTACATGTCGAGCAACACATGCTGATAAAAGGCTCTAACGAGCACCAGGGTTACCGAGTTCTTCAGCGACTGAACCCCTCGGCCAACATAGCAGCTGAGAAAAAACACTCCTTCGACCAAGTAACACTTCACTGACTAAGAGCAAACACACCAAGTACTCTCCAAAGAATATATATTTTTGTGTGATACAAGATTGCCAAGAATCTTAGGATGCTCCTACATCAGACACCCAAGGTAAAAGAAGATGTTCCCATAAAGGAAATCATGAACATCTTAAGGGAATAAAAATAGGTAGGCCATATTTGTTCTTAACCCATATCTCTTCTTGTCCTTCACTCCATGTTGTCTTCACTATGTCTAGTGTCCCATTCGGCAAGTTCATTTGCTCTACACTTTTCTCATTTCTCCTTTTTGCAACTGACAACAACTGAATTTGACCATCCTTTGCACTGTTGATACCATCAACATTTCAGGGAATCGCATCCTCACTAGACTTACTAATCAACTCAGTATCATTTGTATCTCTTTGTTTCACTAATGTCATCATGTGCTCCACTAATTTCATCAAAAATTCCATCTGCCTCTTAATCTCTACAAGTTCCTTAGAGATGTCATTCTCTTTTCCCTTCAAACTCTCCTTCCTTTCATCCATAGGAATAGGTTCATTAACTCTCTACTCCTCATATTTTTCACTGTCACTTAGACAACATCTGAAAACTTCACATCCCTTAACTCTTGCTTCCTACAAAGGTATTAATTTATGCTTGGATCAACCCTTCCTTACCACATAAGTATTTTCACAACCATCAAACATAACATGTATGTCATATTTCCAAGGTCTACTGAGCAATATATGACAAGCATCCATAGGTACCGCATCACACAATATCTCATCATAGTAAGACCCAATCTTAAAATTAACAAGGCATTGCTTCTCAATCCTAACCTTAGACACATCTTCTATCCAACTAATTTGATAAGGATTAGGATGTTTCCTCCTTTCCAAAATCAAATTAATAACCATATCTTCTTAAACAAAATTCTTAGAACTGCCACCATCATTTAAGACATTACATACCTTTTCCTTGCATTTACATCTAGTTCTGAATAAATTTCTTCTCTACATAGGTTCATCAATACATGCAGCCAATCTCCTAGTGATAAAAACTTCACCTTCTTTTGTAGCATGTTAGTTCCTTTTCTTGCTAACACATAAGATACTTGCAGTAAGCTTGCTATATTATCCCAAACATTAATCAAGCAAGAAACAGAATGACAGAAACAAGGTTTTTGATCCCTCTACACTTTGAGTTCCAAAAACTCGGGTGGGTTTACCCTTTTTCACTTGGGATATTCAAATTATGACATTTGTTCCATCAAGTGCACAATGGAATTATAGATTCTAACTTCTGTAACATTTATTGGACAGACTATAACATAATAGTAAAGATCAATTTGATAATGATAGTCATCCACTCCAATTGAAAAAATAGACCAGTGCTTATCCTAGGGTATGGAGTCACTCTGAAGATTTATAACCACTTGGCATGAATATAAACTCATAAAAAATTATAGATCTGAAATTGAAAACAAATATACCTTATATATCAACTCTCCCACATATGCTGAAACGATCATCAAATTCATTACTTACTTCAAGTTTTACTGAAACAGTCCTAAAGGCATTTTAATATATCCTTAAAAGAAACCTAAGATAATTTCACAATATGCCTGACAGATATATAAATTGAACAACCCTTGATCACTCAATTTAAGCAACACTCAAAGTATAGAAATAAAGACAAGTATTCATCATAAGTTCAAAAACTATTGATGGATTTGTATTTGTATTCGTATCAGAGTAGAAAAATTACATTCAACAGTAGACTTTAAAACCCTTATCAAATATTGGTCCCAAACCAAAGTTTATACAATATATTTGTATTTCAAAATAAAAATGGCTATCTTTTTCCCAGTAGTCTTGGAATCCTTTTATAGCTAAGGATGCAACAAGCTTCAGACTACATGGGAAGATTACAAAAATCTTGCAACAACTTTAATTTTAACAAAATAACCACTTGGAAACAGAACACGGGTGTTAAAAGATTTGCAAAGTCGAACATAAGCTGTTGCTACTTTGGAAATATCTTTTCATCCTTCTAGCTTTTCTTCCCACCTGTTTACCTGCTTGGAGGTGGAGTTTTCTCCTGCTCCAACTTGGCCAAGGCTTCTATCCACCTGGCATCTACAATTCTCTTCGCCTTAGCAACGAACTTTGTCATATCCACCTCAACTTTGAACAAGTTATGGATCAATTCATTGTAATAACCCGCATTTGTATCATTTTCTAAGTGTTGTTTTACATCCTCAACCTTCTAGATTTCATCAAATTCATTCTCCCATTTTGGTTGTGGCTTTAGGACATTAGCATCATCATAGATTTTGGGAATGAGTGCAGGGCACTAATCACCAAACAACTGTAATTTATTGTTTATTAATTCACCTTTTTCATTGAAGAAAGCATAAGTAGTATTCAAATCATTTACCATATCAATGGTCTCTATGACTTTGTCAAGGAAATCATCACTATACAACATTGTTGTCTTCAATTTATCTATCAATCTGTTCTTTCCTGACCAGGTTTTGAAAGTAGGCTCAAGCAATGTCATGGCCTCTGCAACAGTCTTGGAAGCATCCTATAATGATCCACACAATGTGTGTACAAGTGAAGTCTTCTACTTTAATACACCCACCTAGTGTTGTAGTATGGCAAAACTTATAGAAACAACATTATCATTTTGTTCCTTTGAGGGCTCTTTTGTCTGATCTTCTTTTGGTGATAAATCACCCTCTGTTTCTATTGAAGCATCTACCTTAACCTTTTCAGCCACCTGAGGAACTTCACTTGCCTGCTTTTCTTGTAGTTCCTTTTTCAATTACCCTATTTCTTCCTCTAAGAAATTTTTATGAACCATAACCTCTTCATGCTTCTTGGCTAGTGCAATCATGTAGCCGAAAGTTTGCTCATATCTCTTAGAAAGATCTTTAGTTTTAGCCAAGTTCATAAATGAAACTTGGGTCATCAAATGAGAAATCTCAGTATCACTGGTATTATGGAGATTTCAAATCATTCTATCTACTTTCCTATTTTCTCTTATACTCAGAACCAGAGGCTTCTGTGTAGTAGGGGCAAGGGACCAAATGGCCAAAGTTTTAGACTTAGGATCAAAGCCTGATCATGTTAATACATCATCTATTCAAACTCTATTTTAAACATGGGATTTTCTTATCTTCTTATCTAATCAACGATGAAAGTGGATTGTAAATCCCAATCAAGCACCAGTAACACTCTAATGTTTTTCACCAAGAGTCTAGCATGTTCCACAGTTATTAGCACACTCTCAGGGTCATATTCTTGAAGTGTCTTTACAAATTCCTCGTTCTTTTCCTCTTGCCCTTCCCCTGTTATTAAGTTTTGCCTTAAGTCCTTTTGCTTCATTTTGATCAAGAAACTCTTGAATTCTTCTGATTTGATAAATTCATCATCCTTCATGAATTCATTGGCCATTATTACTGTAGACACCCTAAAATGGACAGGCTTGCGACTTTACATTAAAAACCCTAATTTTCATCTATTAATTAATGGTTTCTTAATCATTAATTAATCATCTATTTTCTTCTAAATTTATTTCTCAAATCA
>MU227449.1:16638-27147 GCA_018584345.1 Thuja plicata
AAAAATGTTGGAAACTCAAACATATTATCCAAGATCTCGTTGACAATGGAAAACTCAAGGTAGATGGATTAAACACCAACACTGATCATAAGTCATTCAAAGAACCTATGCCCAAGTATGAGAAGGAGGAAACCTCTAAAGCTAAGAATGGCAAGGTTGAGATCAATTACACTTACATAGATGCAGAGAATGTTTTCAACATGCTTGAAGTTGTAGACAAAAATGTCAACATGATGAGGGGTAAAGATCCCTATGGTTATGATCTAGGCATGGACTCTCCTCCTATCTTTTATGAAGAGCTTGTCATGGTGCTAAGGGGTCCTAACTCTAGAGAGTCATCTCAAACTCTTAATGTTGTCACACGAAGTCAAGGTCCCATTATCATTAGAGGACCCATTTCAAGTCAACCAAGTAAACCTAGGCAAGTGACATCCAAGAATGTCACCTCAAAACCAACAGTCAATCCTAAGTCAAGCTATAATCTTGTCAATCAGTTGCAAAGAACCCCAACTCAGATTTCAATATTTGAGCTCTTAGAGTTGTCAACTTAGATTTTGATCAATTCCATAACATGGTTAACCATATTGCTACCCCTCATTACCTTACTTTTTCAGACGATGATGGTAAAAATTTGAGCCACCCACCCAATCTCACTCTCCATATTTAGGTCATGATCCACAAAACCTGTGTTAGGCGCATGTTGATAGATGGGGGTGCTAGGCTTAATATATGTTCCTTTAGTCTTTTGAAAAAGTTGGGTTATTCTGAACAAGTCATAGATACCAGGAAAAAGATCACCATCAAAGCCTATGATGAGGCAGAAAGAAGTTCCAAGGGGTTGGTCATCCTTCCTGTTAGGATTGGCCCTGTTGAAAAAGATATTTTATTTCAAATAGTTGATGCTTCCCCCCTTGCATATAATATCTTGCTCGGTAGACCATGGATTCATAATTTGCAAGCAGTGTCATCTACCTATCATCAGTGTGTTAAGTTCCCTTACAATGGAATAGAGATTTCTATACCTGGTGATAACACTTTATCTGTTAACTCAATTTCAGCAGGACCTCATGTTCCCCTCAATAGAGAAGCAGAAGACTTTGACACAACCTTAGTTGAATGTAAAGACAAGCTCAAGTCAATAGATCTTGGCATGGGGGGTATCAACTCAACTCCCTCACAATAGTGCCAGTTTTGCCCAGGTCTTATGACAAGCCTTCATAAGAAATGAGGCCTTCCTCTTCAACTATGACTTTATTTGGCACGTTTGTAGAGTCCTCAGTACCTATTCAAGATGAGAAAGAAGAGACGGTTGTTAGAGACTAGATTTATAGAGAAGAGAAATACATACACAATGAGAAATTTTCTCCCTCTCCTAAGGCTTATGGAAGAGGGTATACTTTTTTCAAATAGATGGGCTATCTCAAACATGGCCCTCTTAATCACATATTGGATGCCAGGGCCAAACCTCTTGATCATGCTCTTTTTGGACGCAAATCTAAGAAGACGGTTGGCCTTGGAATTGTGAATCACAACAAGCACACTACTCCTATCCTTGATAAGTCGGATAGTGAATATGAATCAGAATACGTACCTAATTTGACAAATCAGTAAGACATGTGTGAAGATTAGGTCCCTTCCAGTAATCTCCTTTGGGGAGATTTAGATATTTCGATCACTCATGAGTCAGTTGCGACTTTAGAACAAGATGAATCATATGTAGAAGATCCTTTCAGAGAACATCAATGAAAGAATATTTTTAATTTAATGGAAAGAGAAGGTGTTACCTTTGATGACACTAGACCATCCACATCAAGATGTCTCAAACCCTCATGGTGTAAGCATCCTAGTCGCAGTTCAGACACAAGTTCATATGAGTATGAATGGGACTCCTTCTTAGATCCTTCCACAGTTGACATGGATGTTGATGTCATCCACACTTATAGTTCTCAACCTGAGGTAGCTGATGAGTCACATATAGGATTAGAGGATTTGAACCCACATGTTGCCTTAGTGGACAATTCTTCACTTGTTAGGATGAATCATGATTTGGGTAGCTTAGAAGGATACTTGACATACCCCGACTCTTCGGTCACTAGAGATTATATCATTCACATTTATAACCTTGAACCAGTCACTGACTTACCCCTTGTTCATCCTGACCTCATCGATTGGTCCCAACACTATCAAGAACCTGAGCTCTTAACATTTCAAAATGATTATGAGATAGTTTGTTAATTAAATGCCATTGAACCCGTAGTCTCTTCCACCAGTGAGTCGGCTACTAGCATGACAGATCTAGACATCAAGTACCTTAGTCACAAAATAAAAAGAAAAGAAAATATAAAGAATAGGAGTTCTGATGGTGAAAACCACTGTGTGGTGGTGTTAGAACCAAAAAAAGTAAAAATAAATGACGTATCCAAGGGTGAAAACCTCTCTGAGGTGCCTAAGGATGAGGTACTTGATCGTCTCCCTAGCTACTTTCAAGATAGATCTTTAGTTCCCATTGAACCAACACAAGCAATCAATTTGGGTACAAATGTGCCTCCACAGATAGTATACTTGGATGAGTCTTTGTCACCACAAGAAAAATAAGCTTACACTAAGTTCTTACAAAAAAAGAAGATCAATTTTGCATGGACTTATTTAGATATGCCAGGGTTGGACACTAATCTTATTATGCATCACTTTTCCATAGCTCTGGGTGTCAAATTAGTTAAACAAAAATTGAGAAAGATGCATCCTCACATAGCTCTCCTAGTCAAAGTAGAATTGGAGGAACTCCTTGGTGCAGGATTCATAAGAGCTATTGCCTATGCTGAATGGATATCAAACATTGTCCCAGTTTCCAAACATAAAAAATCCATTTGAGTTTGCACAGATTTTAGAGATGTCAATAGAGCATGCCCAAAGGATGACTTTCCACTTCCCAATATAGACATGATAGTGGATATGAGTGTGGGTTATGAGATTTCTTCCTTGATGGATGGTTTTTCTAGATATAATCAGATTAAGATAGCTCTTGAAGATCAAGAAAAGACAACATTCACTTGTGCATGGGGTACATATTATTGGAATGTTATGTCTTTTGGATTAAAAAACATAGGAGCCACCTATCAATGAGCTATGACAACCATTTTTCATGACATGATGCATAAAAACATGGAAGATTATGTGGATGACACCTTGGCCAAGTCTAAGAAAAGAGAGACACACTTAGATGATTTAGAAGTCATTCTAGATTACATGGAACAATTTCAACTAAGGTCAAATCCTAAAAAGTGTGCATTTGGAGTCACCTCTGGAAAACTGTTAGGATTCATCATTTTAGAAAGAGGAATAGAGGTAGACCCTAAAAAAGTCCAAGCAATCATAGATATATCACCTCCTAGAAACATTAGTCAAATGAGGAATTTTCAAGGATGTCTTCAATCCATGAGGAGATTCATTTCACAGTTTGTCGATAGAGCTCAACCCTTCAACAAGAGCTTACACAAGGGATTCAAATGTGTTTGGAATGAGGATGGTCAAAACAACATAGATCAAATCAAGAAATACTTGGAAAATCCTCCTATTTTAATGCCTCCTATCCTAGGTAAACCACTTATTCTATACATTTTAGCAACATAATCTTCCTTGGGGGCATTACTCGCTCAACTTGATGAACATGGGAAAGAAATAGCAATATACTATATTAGTCGCACTCTTGTTTCACATGAGGTTAACTACACTAGCATTGAGAAAGCTTGCCTTGCAATTGTGTTTGCTTCCCAAAAGTTGTGACATTACATGCTTGTGCACACTATACACCTCATAGAAAAAATAGATCCACTTGAGTATTTTCTAGGTAAGGCTTCCCTCACAAGTAGACTTGCTAAATGGATGATGATCCTTTCAGAGTTTGACATAGAGTACATTGAGGGTAAGGCGGTCAAAGGACAAGCCATAGTAGATCAATTGGCTGATTTCCCAATACAATATAATGCACCTATTCAAGTTTACTTCCTAGATGAGCACCTCATGTATATGACTGAAAGAACATGGAAGATGTTCTTTGATGGATCCTTTATGCAAAACAGTTTAGGAGCTGGTGTGGTGTTTCTCTCTCCTCACGGGTACATGATTCCTAAGTCTTACAAGTTATTGTTCCCATGTATAAACAACATGTCTGAGTATGAAGCTTTAACAAATGGACTTAAGATGGCTATAGAATGGAGAATCATAGAGTTACACATCTATGGGGATTCATAGCTAATAATTAACCAAGTCAATGATGAATATCAAACAAAAAATGATAAATTGGTACCTTACAAGTAAATGGTTGATTCCTTGAAATGATACTTCACATTTATCACATTTCAGCAAATCCCTATAGTAGAAAACAAAGTAGTTGATGCTATGGCTACACTTGCTTCACTCCTTCAATTAGAGCAACATGAATCTAGGTTTGAATTCCTGGTGGAAGAGCTACATCACCCTATCTATAACTCCCAAGAAAGTCATGTCATTTGTACCCTTGTTGGTCATGAGTCATCCCGCTATGGTGCCATTTACTCATACCTTCGTGATGGCATTATACCTAGAACCTTTAATCGATCTGAATGTAGAAACCTCACCCAAAAAGCCTCTCTCCATTCCCTTATCTCTGGTGTTTTGTATAGGAGGGGTCTAGATGGAACACTTTTTAGATTCTTAGAAAAGGAATAATCTGACTAAGCGTTAGTTTACATCCATGAGGGAATTTGTGGGGGACATTCCAATGGTCTTTCCATGGCCTAAAGGTTTCTTATGGAAGGGTACTATTGGCCTATGATGTAGATTGATGCAGTAGCTTTTGCAAGGTCATGTGAAAAGTGTCAAAAACATGGTAACCTGATACATGCTCCAGGCAGGGAGCTCATTCCTNTCTTAGAAAAGGAATAATCTGACTAAGCGTTAGTTTACATCCATGAGGGAATTTGTGGGGGACATTCCAATGGTCTTTCCATGGCCTAAAGGTTTCTTATGGAAGGGTACTATTGGCCTATGATGCAGATTGATGCAGTAGCTTTTGCAAGGTCATGTGAAAAGTGTCAAAAACATGGTAACCTGATACATGCTCCAGGCAGGGAGCTCATTCCTTCTATATCTCATTGGCCATTTCAGTGATGGGACTTTGATCTTGTTGGGAAGATTCATCCCAACTCATCAAGTGGACACAAGTTTATTATCATTGCTACCGATTACTTCACTAAATGGGTAGAAGTTGTCCCACTTTCTGCTGCCTCAAACAAGATAGTTTCTCTATTCATTTTGAACCATATCATCTGTCGATATAGAGTACCTTCCGAGATTATCACTGACAATGGATGCCAGTTCAAAAATAAGGACCTTAAATAACTCTACAAGAAATTCAAGATTAAACAACATTGGTCCTCCATTTACTTCCCACAAGGAAATGGTCAAGCAGAGGCATCAAACAAAACCATTCTTAAAATATTGCATATAACAGTTCATAAGAATGGTAGAGATTGGCACTTATAGATAAATCTGGCTTTGTGGGCCTATAGAACGAGTATTTGTACTCTTACTGGGGCTACTCCTTTTTCCCTTGCATATGGCGCTAAAGCAATGTTACCTTTGGAGGTTGAGATTCCTTCACTTTGAGTTTCCCTCAAAGGTCTAGTTATAGATGAAGACTACCACGCCATGAGACTTCAAGAGTTAGAACTTCTAGATGAAAAATGTCAAGCATCATTTGACCATATAAGGGTTTATCAAAAGCGCATGTACAAAGCCTTCAACAAAAAGGTTCGCCCTATAGAATTCCAAGTGGGAGATCTTGTCCTACATGAAAATCCTAAAAATCAACAGCATAGAGATCAAAAGGGCAAATTTGAACCTAATTGGCTTGGACCTTACATCATTACAACAGCTTTTGGGTTAGGTGTGTATTTATTGTCTACAATAGAGGGAGTGCAGCTCCCTGATCCTATCAATTTCTTGCACCAGAAGAAGTTCTATCCATGATGCCCATTTTGTCTGGGGGCATCCTTTGTACATAATTATTGATCCTAAAAAAATCTTAAAAAATGATATATTGTCAAAAAATTCTAAAAATTGGAAAATATCCTTAAAAAATGGTCATCTTAGTGAAAACCTAGCAATAGGAGCTTTGATGTATCTTTGAAAAAATTATATATTCCAAAAATATAAAAAAAAAAATCAAAAAATTTAAAAATTCAAAAAAAATAGAAAAAGTGCCTTGGTGAAAACCTGGAAATAGGCGCCTTGGTAGCAAAACATTGTAATGAAATCCAAGTGGTGAAAACCTATAAATGGGCACTACTTGAGGCCTTTGCATCTCTGTTTCTTAGCGCGTGTCCTCGACACTTAGCCTTTCTCCATCATGCCTTGTCCTTGTTGCCTTGGTTTGGAATTAGTCTTTGTCTTTGTCTAGGGGGCATAACTATGTTAGCTTCAGTCTCTTGGATGCGTTAGTATTTAGGACACCTCACAAATGATGTTTTTCAACACCACCCCAACTGTATTTTTCAATACAACCCTTGACATCGAGTTTTTTTCAACACTTATCGGTTTGGTCTTACCCAGTTTGTCATGTGATCTTACCTACTTGCAAGCATTCGATCCTTATTCTCAGAACTCAATATCAGTTAACAAACTTAAATTTTTAAACACAACACTTAATGCTTGAGCTATGTCATGATCTTTTCTTTGTGTGTTGACTGTTATTAATTTTCGTTGAGTGTCCTTGTCTAATAAGTCTCTTCGGGATGCATAGCTAGAGAACTTGGGTCATGGGGCATGTTTTTATTTTCTTTTTACTTGTGGGTGTAGTCTTGAAAATTTTGAGTGTCTCTTGTTGTTCCCTTGAAACACTTAGGAGATTTGAGGCATCATCCTTGACTATTTTTGCACAACTGTTCTTCTGGTCATCCCGACATCTATGCCTTGATGCGAGCATGGTTTTGCTACATTAAATTAGGTAAGATAACATCGAAGCCATCTTGACCTTTATGTCTTTGATAATTATGTTAAAATCTTTCCACATTCCAATCCGATATCAATCACATTCATATCTTCATAGATGCACTTGTGACTAGTGATGATTGTGTGATTTTTCGATGTCCATTAATAATGGCCCAATGATGAAAATAAGATCCTTAACATTCTCTAATGAATGATGAACACAAAATCCTATGTTATAGTTTCTCTATTACAAGTACACCTTTGATTTTTCATGTAGCTTGCATTGTTAGACTTCATGTTAATTTGCATTTTTAGGCTGCATTATGAGTTTGAGAGCGTTTTTCCTTCATCTTTCTTGTGGACTTTTAATCAACGGTGGTCACGTTTTGATCTTCATTTCCTTATATTATTTCATGATCTCAATCAAAATTTTATATCTCAAACAGTTGATTATTTTGGGGCATTCTCTTTCTTAAGACAAATTCTCTTTCTTCTCTCCATTTCTTTCCACCTCTTCCAAAATTCTATCTTCCATTTGCTTTCACCCCACTTCTTTTCTTCTAATTCAACCTTTGGGCATAATATTTTATTCTTGATGATCTACCTTGGTTCTGTGATCCTTATATCTTTCATCTTACATCAAGAACCTTATCTTTAGTTTGATTTGATCAAATTTATCAATTTGTTGTTTATCCTCTATCTCCTTTCGATTTCGATCATGAGGGGGCAGTACCTATCAAAATTCAATTCTTGATCCAACTTTATCAATTGCTCCNTCATCTTACATCAAGAACCTTATCTTTAGTTTGATTTGATCAAATTTATCAATTTTTTGTTTATCCTCTATCTCCTTTCGATTTCGATCATGAGGGGGCAGTACCTATCAAAATTCAATTCTTGATCCAACTTTATCAATTGCTCCATTTGGGGCAACCTTGCTTGAGATTCTTATCTTAGACATGTCAATTACCTATTTATAGCTGTGTTGACCTTGTCTTTTTCAAAACGCTTATCTTTGTCGTGATGTGTTCTCATCCGTCGATCACACGTCTGGGTTGTTTTGTGATCCCAAATCGATCTCACACTTCAACTGCATTCTTTAACTACATGTGTTCCCATAAAGATCATACATTAGTCAAAGAGGGGCAAATGTATGCACCCTAAAATGGTCGCCTGGACTATGGGCCCCCATTCTTCAATTTATCAAATGACAGAATCAATTGATCAATTTCCTGAACCAATGCTTAGCAATATTTTCAATTCAAATTAATTTCCTTGATCAAATCGTAATTAATTCAATTATTTCAATATTTCCTAAGGTTTGATCATTTCATCAATAATCTTATTTAATTAAAAGAAAACATCCCTTTTAATTAAATAAAATGATCTTCTTTAATTAAAAGAAAATTATTTTTTATTAAATGAAATAATCTTATTTAATTAAAAGAAAATCTCTCTTTTAATTAAATAATCTTATCTTATTTAATTAAAATCTCTTTTTTTTAATTAAATAATCTTATTTAATTAAAAGGAAAAATCCCTCTTCTAATTAAATAAATAAAATCCCCTCTTAAAGCTCTCTTTTTGATGAAAAAAAGGAAATAAATCAAATAAAAATAAATAAAACTCCTTTTTCTCCACACATTTTCCTAAGTGGTGGGTTTTTTCCTCTCACTTTCCTTTTAGGGATTTATCCCACATTGCTCTAGGAATGCATTCCTCTCCACACTTTCCTTTATAAGGATCCCTCTCCTTCTCATTTGAGAGAGACCAAGATTTCATGTTATTGTTATGTTGCAGATTTTGGAGAGCGATTTTGGAGGAGAGTTTGAGCACTTGAGCTTGAACATTGCAACTTCTCTTTTATTGTCTTCTTCTCTCATGCATCCATGGCAATCCATTTAGGTTATTCTTTCACTTTCATGTTAGATTAGATTCATATTTCATTTCATACAATAATCTTGCATGTGTATTTCCTTTCATAAATTAATCTTGCATATTTCCTTCATATATTAGTTTGCATATTTCCTTTCATGCATTGTTATCATATCGATTAGTTTGCTTTCGTGCATCGTTATCATATAGAATAGTTTCCATTTTCATTTGCAATGCATATTTGATGATCATGGAGACTATCATTCTTGCTCTTCCTCTTTGAATCTCTCATTTCATGGTGTACTTGCATGGGCATAAACTTGGTCTAAACTGAGGGCCTTCATCACAAACCGTTACACTCCATGAATAGGGAGCTATGAGTCGCCATTTGAGACCTAATTCTTGAGAAACCTTAAATATAATGACTCATAGAAGTGTGTCTACTTTTTAGCACGTAACAAGGACTTCCTAGGGGTCCTAACTTGTGATAAGGTGTACTTCCAATCTTTTATTAACGTCTTGTTCTATTTCACTCACTTGAAACACCTATGTACTAGGAGGGTATTAAATTGTAATAACTATGTACGAAAGGTTGGAATATTGCAGAAAAAGTCATGGACGGCCATTGAAAGAAGCAAAGGCAACCAATCGGCCACTTAAAAAAATTCATGGGTGTCCATTGAAATAAGCTATTTTTTTGGAGGAAAGAGAAAAAAACTTTCGCTAATTTGCAATCGCCCAAATCGAAGGGAGAAACTCTACTTCCATATGTATTTCAGGTTGCCCATCTATATAGTTTGGTGAAGAAGGGTGTGCATTTTCTGATTCCTACTGCTATATTTAACTCACTTGAAACACCTATGTACTAGGAGGGTATTAAATTGTAATAACTATGTACAAAAGATTGGAAGATTGCAGAAAAAATCATGGATGGCCATTGAAAGAAGCAAAGGAAACCAATCAGCCATTTAAAAATTTCATGGGCAGCCATTGAAATAAGCTATTTTGCTGGAGGGAAGAGAAGAAAACTTTCGCTAATTTGCAATGGCCCGAAGCGAAGGGAGCAACTCTACTTCAAGATGTATTTCAGGTTTCCCATCTATACAGTTTGGTGAAGAAGGGTGTGCATTTTCTTATTCCTACTGCTCTAATTGTTACCAATTTGTGTCTCCTAAATACCGCAAAGATTACCATACATGTCTTTTATACGAACTTCACGAGGTGAAGGAAGAAAATGAAATACTTAGGGAAGAGGGTGAGAAAAAATTTAGAATTATTGAAAATCTACAAGAAGAGATGAGATTATTGTGAGAAGAGGGGGAAAATCAACTGGGTCAAATTATCCAAGCCCAGAGACATCAAATTTCATCATTGCATGTAGAGAGTGAGAAGCAATTGGGAACAATTCAAAGAACGCAAAAAGAGATTGAAATCTTGCGTGCAGAGGAAGCGAAAAAAGTGAGTGCAGAAAAGGAGATTGGGTTTCTTCAGAAAATCTCAGGCGAAGCATTGGATAATCCAAATGTCACACTCTATCCTTATGATGGTTCAACATTTCAAATGCATTTTCTCATTCTCGTGAGTGCTCTTTTCATTTTACCTTAGTTTTAACATTCCTAGGGGTCCTAACACGTGATAAGGCCTACTAGGACCCCTAGAAAGTCC
>MU227449.1:46666-69900 GCA_018584345.1 Thuja plicata
AAACCACTAAGAGTAATCTACTAACATCCCTGCATCCACCATCTGATCTAGCATGTCCCAAACCATGTAACCCATCTTATGTATATCCTTGCATGCATATCTGAAATCTACTTGTAGACCCCACATCGATCTCTCTACCTGAACTCAAGCATATAAAGCTAACCCCTATGGGATTTCCTATGTCTGGTCATACTGTCTCATCACTCTGTAAAGTCATAATCTCTCAATAACCAAAGGAGATCATCTTATCATCCATCGAGGTGATTACATATATGGTAGATCTTCATCATCCTCATATCATGCATAACTGCCAAGGTAAGGTTACCACATGACCTGATCTATGTCATCAAGTATCCATCGCCAAACCTCTAGCTTTACTTGATGGGGCTAAACAGTCATACCCCCATATAGATAACTATAAATCCACCCTAAATCTTTGTGTCTTGAAGAAATCAGCTATGTGACATGAATATGATCCCATGTCCATAGTTGTAGTAAAATTGCACCTGGATCTGCAATCATTTCCTCTAGGATCTGACCCTAACCAATAGAAAATCCAAGACCTAATCGATGATGAAGCAAGAAACCTCTGATCAGAGAACCTAAAACCGCAGGAATTACCAGGAATGAGACAAACTAAGCCCACAATGTGCTCTAATGACCGATAGTAGGATCTATGAATATCCATCTGCATGATGCTCTGTCATAGACCTGATCATAGTAAACCACCTCTCCTCAAGTTAGAATCCTCAATAATATGTACCCGTCCTCTGGCGTGATCATTATCTCTCCTAAAGGTAAGTGGAAGGTATTATGGTCAAAGTGTCATCACTCTACCATAGTTGTAAGTAAACCTTGATTCATCTAGAACTGAGGCATATCTAACAAAAAGGATAATCCACATCAACATATGACTCAGAACTCTGGGGCAGTCAGCTAATCAACCATATCCAAGGGTCATGGAGGTAATCCCCAGATATACAGCTTCTGGAACTAAACATGTTTTTCAATCAAGTGGAATGATATTAATATCATCATTTTTATAGATCATCACAAGTCAATCAAGTTATCCTATCATCCTATCACTCTTCTTGAGCACATCAATTTTTTTCCTAGCTCTATATCATGAGAAGGGAAAAGTATCAATTATCCTATCATCCTATCTCTCTTCTTGAGCACATCAAAATTTTTCCTAACTCTATATCATGAGAAGGGAAAAAAATATCATTTATCCTATCAACCTATCAGGTTTGACATCACAAACATTCATCAAAATATTGGAACTAACATCACAAGCACTCATTTTCATGACATATCAAGCAAAATCAAATAATACATCGATCAAACACTCAGTCAAATCAAAGGGTGATCAAATTGGGATTGAATTTTTCAAATCAAGCTATGCGTCATTTACACATCATTTCATATTATCATACGAGCCACATTGTCTATGCGCTAGTTAAAGCATGAAACATGTTATTTCATTCTTTGGAAGCGTCACATCAATGTGTACGTGCTAGTTATTTTACTAGGTCCTGCTTCATTCATCATACGCGCTAAAAGAATTTAGTTTCTAAGTTAGGGTTTCCTAAGCGATACTTTATCAATCATACGTGATAAAACGCTATTGGATTTTGTGTTTCTAAGTTCTATTCCGCTCTATCCTACGTGCTACTTTTAACTGCGGATGTGTTACTTTGCTACTGTACACATTATTTTAATTATCCTACACGCTACTTATCAAAAATTTCAAACCTAATCTAATAACGCCTAAAAATATTACAAAAAGAGGTAATAATTTGAAATTGATCAAACGAGAAGGATTTTAGTACTTACCAGAGGTCTGTAATTTGTAGGACACTGGAATCTACACCCTCGCTCAAACTTATGCTCTTGAATCGGCACAACCATTGCTATCAGTCTTCTAGTCACTTAGAGAAAAAATGAGGGTAAAAGTGAAAATAATATGTGAAAATGACATTTTTACCCCCTTTTATACCTTTTTTTATCTAATTGAAAGTTATTGTTTACCTTGATTTAATCAAAAGGTTGAAAATTCATCATCGGGGCACCTTTTCAAACATTGGTTTTATAGAAAATGAAATCATAATTGATTAATCACACTCATTTTCAAAATCTTTTTCACATCAATTTTCTTTCATTTCCGAGGGGGAAAGATATCAGGATGCGAGATTAGTCAATCAAATCTGGGGCATCAAAATTTCATCACTATCAGTGGGTCATCTCAATCAGGTTATTTTTCACATCAGAGTTTTATCAAATCAGTTGCATCAACAAATCAATCATCAAGATCATATTAGACATCAAACATCAGACATTCTTTGAACTAATGCTCAGTTCAAAGAGAGGTATTTGTAGACACCTAAATTTGGTAAAGCAAATCAAACAAAGAATGAAGTGAGAAAATCAAGCAAAATCATGAATTAATTGAATAATCAAATCCTTTGGATTAATTAAATCAAAATAATCAATTAATTATGTAATTAATATTAATAAATTAATTATGTAATTAATATTAATAAATTAATTGTATAGTTAAATCCAAATTAATTCCAACCCATTCAAGGGTGCACATGGTTAAACAAATTAAATAAATCAATTAATTTAAATCCTTTTATTCCTCACCCACCACATTGGCAAATCAATTTCAACCAATGAGGATTATGGATTGAGCTCACATAGAACAAGCCCAAATTGATCCTCCATCACACATCTTGGAGTTGCATCTTGACCACTCATTTGGTCCCCTTATTTGAAACCATCATTTAAATTGTATTAACCTTTGAGAAAATCAACTCAACCTAACCCTAATCAAGGTTAAATAAACTCTACCCCCTACCCTTGGAAAATCCTTTAAATAGAGGCTATTTTGATTGCAAAACATATAACACACATTCATCAGCAAAGCATCATCACTATAGGAATTTTGATTTGAAGATTCATAGAATTTTAGTTTGATTCATTTTGCAAATAGTGAACAATATTGAAGCATTTAGGATAATTTGAGCTAAATAGGGTTAAAACACATCAAATAGTTTCAATTTCTCATTACTAGGACTGTCATTAATGGATGCTATAGCTGAGAGCATACTATTTTCTTTCCTAGATAGAGAGCCATGAGATTCTCATTGTTCTATTTCAATTCAATTAGCCTAATTTGCATATTTTTAAGTTGAATTAATAATAACAATACTAATTTCATGAAGGTTTGATTTTCACATACACAATAGCGCTTCAAAAAGAGAAGATCAGAGCAGTCAAAGCTAGAAAATAGACGATCCACTAGATGGCAAAGGAAGAGGCAGGCATAAACCACTACAAAATTGTTACCCATGATGGTTCCTCTAACTTTCTTGAAAGTGATACCATTGAATTCCAAAAAGTGATAAGTAAGCACCAAAGTAGCCAGACTGATAACCAAATCAATGAGTCGGGGATCCAAAAGCTTGACCTTGAAGAACTTAGAAACCATCTCCTTGAGAGAAGAAATACCAACAGGGGTAGGAATACTGGGATAAAGGGATTCCACGTCAAATGTGAAAAGAATGCAATTAGCAGGGAGAGGGAGAGAGCCAAGGTCACAAAGGAGAGCAAGAGAATCAGAGAGATGTGACTTCTGGTCAATAAGGATGGGAAATAAAAGGAAATGCAGAAGCTGGGAGGTAGGTTCAAGTGAATAACCAATGTAACTACAAATAGGGCGGCCAATCAATGTTAGTTTGTGAATATTTAGGAGAAGATAAAAAGCACAAGCGCGAGCAGAGGAAAGAAAATTCTTTTTAAGGAATCAGAAATAGGACTAAGGAAAAAATTGAATTTATTAATGAGGAAAGAAAGTGGAATCCACATTAGCTACCAAGAAATCGAATCCACATGCTCACAAACTAAAGAATTAGAAATTTTACTTGAATCCTTCTGAATGATACTAGGAAGAATCTAAAATGACAAGCCCCAGATTCTTGTCAGTAGGCTTGATGATAATAGAGTTGTCTCATTTCAGAGATTTGAGACTCTTTAGAAGTCTGGAAGACAACATAGGACGAGCGCAGAAAGAAATAGAGGCAATCTGCTTGTGAAGGATATCTTCGCCTTGTTGGAGAACATCCCCTAACTAAAAACAAGGTTTAAGAGGGTTCCAGAAAGGATTCTGTTGTCAAAACTGAGGAGAAAAAGAGGCTTTGTCAAAAAGAGATACGGGAGTGAGATGAAGAGACATAGGGGGAGGTTGAGGGATGAACTTAATACCAAGACTCAAAAGCTTCCAATCATCATGGGAAAGGTGTCGTGAAGAAAAATTGTGAATGGCCACACAAGAAATGCGATTATCCACATCACCAACAGTTTTCCTATTAAATAAATAGAGAACCATGTAGGTCTGGTCAATAGTTGGACCCCAACAATTTAGGCAGTAGCAGAGTTGCGACCTTGGCCATGACCCAGGCCTCAACCCTGACTTCTACCACGAGCACAACTAGATCTGTGAGGGTTGTAGTAACTTTGAGGAGGATGACCCAAAATGGAGGTGCTCTGAGGAAGCTATGTACTTCTTTTGCCTTTCATTGATTCTGGACATTCTCCAGATTGCACATTCATCTTCCTTTTGTGAGGGTTCAATCTTTCCTTTGAGGGAGACAGATTAGAGGCAGTTGAGGTGGACTTCTTCCTAACTTCTAGAACCATGGTTTTTGAAACAACACCAATAGTACCATTAACAGAGGTAGGATATTGTCTCTTAGAAGAGGCAGGAATAGATTTTGTTGACTTATTCTTGGATTTACTTGGAATATAACCATTGTTAAGAAGAGAATCATTTTTTTGGGTCAACATACTCAATTTCAAATTGATTTTGTCATTAACTAGTTGGGCGATTACAACATCCCTAGAGGCAGCAGGCCAGCTGGTTAATGACAAAATCAATTTGAAGTTGAGTACGTTGACCCAAAAAAATGATTCTCTTCTTAACAATGGTTCTATTCCAGATAAATCCAAGAATAAGTCAACGAAATTTGTTCATTCCTGCTCTAAGAGACAATCTCTTCCCTCTGCTAATGGTACTAATGGTGTTGTTTCAAAAAATAGGGCTCTGGCACTTGGGAAGAACTCCACCTCAATTGCCTTTGGTTTGACGCCCTTAAAAGTAGGATCAAACCCTCATAGAAGAAAGATGAATGTGCAATCTGCAGAACGTCTAGAATCATTGAAAGACAAAAGCAATATAGAGATTCCTCAAAGCACCTCCATTCAGGGTCATCCTCCTTAGGGTCAGTGAAACCCTCATGGATCTAGTCATTCTCATAGTAGAGGTGAGGGTCAAGGCATGGGTCATGGCCAAGGTTGCGGCTCCACTACTGCATAAAGTTTTGGGGACCAGTTGTTGACCATACCTACATGGCTCTCTATTTCTTTTACAGGAAAACTGTTATTGATGTGGATAATCGCATTTCCTATCATTCACAATTTTTCTTTGCGACACCTTTCTTATGATGATCAGAAGCTTTTTGGTCTTGGTAGTAGGTTCATCCATCAACCTCCCCCTATGTATCTTCCTCTCATTCACCAAGAGTTCAAATCCTTTTCCCTACTCTATCAGCTTTGTGTTTTCTTTCCTCCTGATGCTGATGTTCCTACTCTTGTGTCTCTTTTTGACTGAGCTTCTTTTCCTCCTCAGTTTTGACAGTGAAATCCTTTCTAGAACCCTCCTGAACCTTATTTTCAGTTAAAGGACATTCTCTGGCAAGGTGAAGATATCCTTAAAATGCATATTGCCTCTATTTCTTTCTTTTCTCATCCTATGTTGTCTTCTAGACTTCTAAAGAGTCTCAAATCTCTGAAACGGGACAACTCTAATATCACCAGACTTGCTGACAAGAATCTGCGGCTTTTTTTATATTCCTCCTGGTATCATTCAGAAAGCTTCATGCAACTTTCTTATTCTCCTATTTATGAGTGTGTGGATTCGGTTCCTTGGCAGCTAATGTGGAGTAAACTTTCTTTCCTCATTGATAAATTCAAGTTTTTCCTTAGTCTTGTTTCTGCTTTCTGGTTTAAGGTTTACGTTTTAAGGTTTAAGGTTTTAGTTTTTAGAATAAAATATTAAAACTAGCCATTTTATACATATACTTATGAAAAACATGAAAAAGTAAATATTTGGTACTAACATAACATTAAAATATCATTTTTTAACCATATAATTAAAAAACACTTTAAAAAATAAATAAATGCAAACAATTGGGGCCCCTACCTCGCACTCGATCGAATGTCCTCAAGCCCCCTTCTCTACTCTGCTAGCCCTGAACTGTGCAAATGAGGGGCTCAAACTGTCTTCCGTAGGTTTTATTATGTGAGTGGGACTCGACCGAGTGGTATTAGGCTAAGTCCCACTCAATTGAGTGCCTCTAGCTACGTAGGTGCCATTAGGCGCTTTGTGACGCATACATGGATTCATTACTCAGCTGTGAGTTCTTCTCGATTGAATCCTGTGAGTTAGCCTAAAAATTGACACACCTTCATGTTTTTTCCCGTCACATCTGGAATATACTTATTGGTAAACATATTGTTCTCCTTTGTTATAACTCTAAAACACCCAAATACTGAAGAAACAATTGAATACCACAATTGAGAAATTGTAATTGTAAACTAATTTCCCTCTGAATTTAAAAGTACAACTACCTTATGTGGATGATCTTCAGTGAATTTTGATCTTTCCTAATCTAACAGGGGTATGTTCTTGACCTGAGAAAAGAAGAGGCAAACCAAGCCAAACCTAGACAGGAAATAGCTTAGGTAGGACAAATTCAACTCTAAATCTAGTCAATTCAGAGAATTCATCAATTAGATTAACTCCCAAAACTGGCAATGCATGAACAACTACTAAAATGCAGATGCAAGACTAAAGATTAAATATGAAATGATAATGAATCGATCTATATCACGGGAACGTTTCCCAAACTTAAGATAACAACAGATTTTCCCCTTAACTAGTTGTATCAAATCATAATATAGAACTCTGGTTCGAATATAGATTGTAAATCCAACTTCAAAGAAACATTCAAATTCAATAGAAAGATAAATGTAATGCAATGGAAGAGATAAAACAATGGTATTCAGACATACAAGTTTGACTCAACAAAATGCTATCTTTCACACTAAAACTTAGCCAATCTTTGTATTAACTTTCAATATAGTACATATAGAGTTTGAGTCTTGACCGTTACAAAAAAGGTAACCAAAATGGTTCAACTTCTTTAAGTAGAAATGATAAATAAAGGTTTATCTATTACAATATCATCAAAATTTGGTACAAAGGGGGATACTATCTAAGCTTTAGTTTCATTTCCTTTGCTTGATTTAGCCCTATAGGCGGTGACAGCTACGATAACTTAGATGAGCTCTTCGTGCCTGTTGACATGGACATTGGTATATCGAATGAGACACCTAGAATGTTCCTTGGCTAGGCCCTTAATTGCATCCATCTGATCCTTCAATTCCTCCATATCTTTATAGATATATCTACTCAACTGCTGAAGTTTTGGCACCTTGTCCAAATGAGTGGGGGACTGCTCTGTCAACTTATGCACGTAATCAGAAAATGATTTTTTCATATTAGCCAACCCGATCATCTCCTTGCCTTGTACACTCATCTATGATTCTATATGCAGACTTTGAAGAATCTTAAAGCCTTTACTCTGTTCCTCCTTGATCTTAACATCTACTTGCTACAACCCTGTCTCAACTTGGATAATCATCTCGGTTTTGAACTCTAGGCTTTGAAGCCACTCAATTAGAGGTTCATCTCCATTCTGTAGAATATTGGCTTTCAATGCCTCCTTAGTCTTCATCTTTACTGCCACATGAAGCATCACTATGCATTCTTGACACTTCGTTCTCTTAGATGGGAGGGCTTGCAAGTTCTTCTCAATATTACTCCTTTCTGTCTCTAGTCTCAAGAGAGCATTACCCAATTGCTCAATGACTACTAATCCTTTAGATTCGAGTCTCTCAACCCATCTCTTACTGATCTACATGAAGTGCCAATCTTCTTGTAGTTTGACTATTATGGCTTGATTCTCCGCGGTATTGGGATTGAAAGTGGTCTAAGTACTAGGAATATTAGTGACTGGAGTGACCAATTGCTGGATGAAATTAGTCAGTTCATTGACTTTAGCCTTAAGCTGTACCTTTTCCATTTTTAGTTCTTCCAACTCTTCTTTAATTACTACATTAGTGGATTTCCACCAATCCACTTTGGTATTGTGTCGAGCTAAGCCCATGTCAAATGAGTGTAGCTCAAAATCCAAAGGGTTTAAATCTTCAAAATGGCCCTCCTTAGTGGGTTTTGCTACCTCCATAGTGAAATGCCTACTCTCTGGGTCTTTGCCCAATGTGGATAGTGTCTTCATTTTCTCAGACTTCGCTGTAGCGGCACCAAGTTGCAAGGCTCGAGCTAAAGTATCTTTGCTGGGAGCTCATTCTTCTACCCTCTTTATTTTGCATTCCAGGGTATTCTCTATCCATGACTCAGCGCTGGTGACCTTGGTAGAAGAGACCAACTCTTCTATAAACAACTTCCTGATGACCACAGGGGTAGCTTTAGGCCTGGAAGCAAATGGATTTACCGAGGTAGGAGAAGAGGACACCAATTTGGCGACTAAAGCAATTTTTTGCATTTTCCCGGCTTCTTCATCCGATTCTATGGCTGAGGAGGTATTCTCACCCACCTCTACTATGAAAAGGGACCCTCACCTTGGAGAATCCTCGGTTGAAGTTCTAACCTATGCATCTTTAGCAATAGCTTTAACCGATTGCTCAGGTTCTGCATCTTTAGTGAGCTCTTTTGTTGTCTTGGCCAAGTCTGTGGACACCGCTTCTTTTGTTGACCCTAGATTCAGAAGCGTACCTTCTCCACATGTCTTTTTCAGTTGGACTTCTTTCTTAGGAGGTTCATCACCTCCCCCGGCTGGCTGAGATCAATCTTTGGCCGTAGTTGGGAGTATCACTGAAAAAGTTGTTGCAATGCTTGAAGTGTCCTTTGTCGGGGTCCTTTGAGTGGGAGGCTTCCTTTCTGACCTCCTCCTCCTTCTTGTAGTCCAATAAACCCATTGCTCTGTCCTTTTGTAAATGCCACCCATTAGAGTCTACAAATCAGTGATGGCTTAATCCATCATGGACTTGGAACTGATAAGAGTAAGCTTTATCTCTTCCAGATATGTATCGTCATGCATGTGGTTGCCATCATCTTCTAGTCCCTCCACTGCTATGCTAACTTTGAACTTTTTGATTTTTTCAATAGTTAACCGGGTGTAGAATCTCTCTTTTCTCTCCAAATCATCTCTGTAGTTGGCCCAGTAGTCTTCAATATCATCTACATGATGGATAGCTCAGCTCATTTGCATGTAGTCATGAGCATAATTAACAAGATCATATTGTGGCCTCAGAACATCATAAGTTTCTAATGAAAACCTCTTTGAGAAAGTCTTTAGAACATTCTTTGCTTCTGATTGGGATGCACAACTATAGGCTCTGATAGTCATGGGGAAGTCGTAGCCCTTTTTCTTAGCATCAACACAAATCAAATTTACTTGAAGCACTTGCCTCATCACCTCCACCATCACGATCATGTTAGTAGGATATCTGGGTAGCTTCAAAGGGAAGTCGTCGAATCCTGCAAGACAAATGTATGAGAAATCTCTAAATTGAATGAAATAACATCCAAATTGGCTAACAAAAGTCATGGCCTCGAGAGAGAATCTCCTTTCTGGACAACCTTGCAATTACCTGCAAAACCTCATTGTAAACGCATCATTTACTCGAAGATACTCAACATAACTGTTATGTAATTGCAAAGAGGAGAAAAATTTGTAGCTTTTAACATCATCAAGAAATTCCTCTAATCTAGGGAGCCCTGGCTAAATTTGGATCATGGCCAATATATACATTAAAACTAAAGACAAATATAATTCATTTTGATGTTTGGCTCTATCTAGGGCATTGGCTAGATTTTGGCTTACCATAAACGCCTAATCAATAAAATTGTGTTGAGAGAAGATCACCTACACCAAGAAGAAATGATGGTCTATGAAATTGATTGCCTCACTCTCACCTCTGATCCTATGGAGTAGCACCAGGATGTCTATGATTTTTGGCTTCAGGTTAGTTCCATATTGTGTTTTCAGCAGCTTCCCTTTGGTGCTTCTAGGTCCTTGAAACCATGTATTCATTATCTCCTTCTTCCATACTGACTTCTTAGCTATATATTCAGTCACTATCCAACTGTATGTCATTTATGAATACTCAGCTTGCTCTGGCATGCGAAGCGAGTTCTGAACCGATTCTCTATCAATAGAGAGCAACATTGTATCATCGGGAAAGAGGATTTGCTTGGTATCTGGGTTGTATCTAGCTATGCATTCCCAGATCAATTCAAGGGCTTGAACGGCCATGAGAAAACCAGCGGCTTCAACTAATCTGCTCTCATTCAGCTTCTCAGTGATGGGGTGCATCTGGTCTGCTCTTAGTCTATTCTGAAAGTTCTGCATATCAAAGAACTTCAGAGATGTGTCTAAGAGCTTATGCCAGTTAGAGGTGATGCCATTCATTCCATCGAATCCCATAAATCTAGAAGCCATACCTTGAGTAATTTGATTCAGGAATTAAGAATATCTCTCAGGAATGTAGGGGAAAAGAATGATTAGTATCAGAGGCTTTGAATTCAAAAGATTTGTCAAACAAATGGTAGCTCTTGTTTGTAACCTTCAACTAATTTTATAACTTTTGATTTCTTACCGTTTAATGGCTGACTTCCCATGCCACATGAATGAAAAGACCTAAACATTAATAAAAAAGTCTGTTATGAAGTAAAACTGCTTTATTTGAGTCAATTTCTTTGCTCCTGTGGGCCGTTAAGAAATGTATTTTCACTTTAGTAACCGTAACGGTAACTTTCCTGAGGTAGCGGAAAATTACTTTTCCACTTCTCCTTTGAGCGGAGAAATGCTTTTGGAGTGCTCTCTGTTTGAAAATCTTCCAAAAGAGAATTTTAGCCTATTGGGATGTTAAAATGATATTAGTTGATCTCAATGGCTTTCTTCATGCCTTGGGTTACTTGTGAGATTGATTTCCCTTCGAAAATCCTTCATCCTAGTGGCTTGGCAGAAAATGTACCTCGCAGGGCAAAACCCGCCTATCGTAACAGTGGAGAAGCCATTTTCCATTTTTCCACCAGCAAATTTATCTCTTAGATTTCTTTCTATTTAATCATTCTTCTCGGCCTATAGAGGTGTATTTATGACACATTTGTCCTTCTAAGCCCAAGTGATCCATTTTAAAACTGAATTGATTGTTGAGACATCATCAAATATCCATCTACGGAGAATGCACTCTACTAATGATTTTCCGCAAGTGGAGAAGGCCGAAACTAATTTTCTGCCAGTGAAGTAATATGGAGTATTCAAGCTATTGATTTCAAAATCACAAAGATAAATATTAGAAATCTCTGAATTGTGACCTTTATCAGATTTGGGAGTCCTAAACTTACCCGATTAAACATGAATTCAGATACCAAATTCCCTCCGGCTCATAAAGGGGAAGTGAAATTGGGGAAATCTGATAAAGGTCTCCTAGCCTAAGGAGAAATCTAGACTTAGACTCTAGAAGTTCATGACACTTTCAAGATCTACTACTACATACTAAACATCCACTTTTGTCCAAAGATATGTGGACCAAAAGTGGGGCAATAGCTGGCTCTGTCTAGGGACTTGGACATTCTCATGTCCAAGCAAAAAAACCAAAGAAAGACACAGAAAGGAAAGTTGAAAGGAAACCTAACTAGGAAAACACAAATAGGAACTAAACGTAACTATGGTACAATGCAGGGGTTACCTGCTTTAAATTTAGATTTGATAGAGCTTCAAATCCTGACCATTATATGTTAGGGGTAATGCTTCACCATTTGGATAAGTCAGCTTAAAGGAATTCCTCTCGAATGCTTAATGGATCTTAAAGGGACCTTTCCACAATGTTTCAAATTTCCCATGGATACCTTTGGGTGCTCTACGCTTATCCCACAATAATACCATATCTCCCTCCATAAATTTTTGGGGTCTAATTTTTTTATCAAACAAGTTCTTCACACGCATTTGGTGACGTGTGATGTGATCAACCATTTTTTCCCTTTCTTCTTCCATTTTGTTCAGGTATAGAATCCTCTTTTCTACATCATCTCGGTATATGCCATCTTCTATTGTTGTTCTCAGTTTACAAGTTGCTAACTCCAATGGCAATGACAGATTGGCTTCTACCTTGTAGACAAGTTCAAAAGGAGATATGTCGATGGCTCTTTTGGGAGTCACTCTATCCGCCCAAAGGGCTTCATAGATTTTCTTATGCCAATTTCTTTGGTTATCTACCACGATCTTTTTCATGATGTTTACAAATATTTGTTGCTAGACTCAGCTTGACCGTTACCTTGAGGGAAATAGTCAAATGAATGACTAATCATGATGCCATACTCAAAGAAAAAATCAGTAATTTCTTGAAAAGAAAAGTATGCATCATTATCCATAACTAACTTGATAGGCACACCAAATCTTACCAGAATGTTTTCTTTGATAAACTCACATACTACCTCCGAAGAATTTCTCTTGGTTGCTTTCGCCTCCACCCATTTTGTGAAGTAGTCCATCGCAGTGATTATGTAGGTATGACCTGCACTAGACGTAGGATTTATAGGACCAATAAAATCAAGACCCCATTGTTGGAAAGGACCCTCAATTATCACTGGTCTCAAAGGTAGTGCTGCCAACTGAGGCTTTCCAGTGAATATTTTGCATTTTTCACATTTTTCTACCCAATGGTAAGAATCTCTGAACATTCCTAGCCAGTAATAACACTGCCTTAAAATCTTGAATGTAGTGACTGATGAGGATAAGTGTCCCCCACAAGCTTCATCATGACACACCTTTAATAGATTTTCTTTCTATTGTTTGTCAACACACCAGAGAAAGGTTCCATCTATAGATCTCTTATATAGTCAGTCTTCCCAAATTACATATTTAGTAGCTTTCAATTTTAGATATCTCCTTTTCTTTTAAGTTAACCCTTTAGGGCATTCACCATACGTTAGGAAATACACAATGTTTTCAAACCAAGGGTCTTGCATACTTACTGTCAAAACCAAATGCGTAGCTTCTAGATCTTCTTCTACTTGGTTTTCTGCCATCACCTTGCATAGTGAATTCCCTCTCACCAAATTGGTGGGTTTGATCTCTATGTCATGTACTTTGGTTTTAGCCACCCATGCTCCTCTGTTATTGCATCCTACGTCCTGTTGAGTCAATATGCTTTTTACTGCAATATTGGGCACATATACAAGAGAGTGAGAGTGTAAAATGTAGAATCTAAAATTCTTCAAAGCCTTTACAACCGCGAAAGCATATTTTTTAGTCTGAGAGTACCAGAGCTCATGTTTTTTCATGGGTGTGCTCATAAAAGAAATAGGAGCTTGAATCCCCTCCTCATTCTCTTGCATGAGGATGATTGATAGAGTATGTTCAGATGGATAACAATAGATTACGAAATATTTCTTATAATCTGGGTGACATAACACAGGAGCATTCGCTATGGCACTCTTTATGCTTTTGAAATCTTGTTTACCAAGGTCATTCCACTTAAAACTCATATTTCCCTTCATCATGTCTACTATGCATTTGGTAATTTTGGAAAAATCTGGGACAAATCTTCTGAGGAAGTTTACTTGGTCGAAAAATGATTTTACTCCAGTTTTGCTCATAGGCAAGCTCAGTTGCTAGATTTCTCTTACCCTTTCTAGATCAATTCTTATGCCTTCTTGGGAAACAATGTGGCCTAATAACTTCCCTTCATTCATGTAGAAGATTGACTTCTTAGGATCTAGTGATATTCCATCTTCTCTACACCTTTGCAATACTTTCCTTAAATCATTTATATGGTCTGTTCTTTTTCCAGAAAAGATAGTGAGATCACCTAGGTACATACCAATGATTTTTTTTTGTCACTGAAAGAAAGATCCATACCTCTCTGAAAGCTAGCTCCGGCATTGATTAACCCAAATGGCATCCTGTGATATGCGAAAGTGCCCCATGGGGTGGTAAAGGTCGTTTTATGTTGGTCCTCTTTCTCCACTTCTATCTGATTATATCCCGAGAAGCCGTCTAACATGGACATCATCTCCACTCCAGCCACAGTTTGCAATAGATGGTCCATATTGGGAAGAGTGTAATTATCCTTCAAAGAGGACTGATTGAGATTTCTGAAATCCACATAGATCCGTATTTCTCTGTTCTTCTTCCTTACCAGTGTAACCACCTAGATTTGGTCTTCTCTGACTATAGACCCTATTTTCCCTAAGTGTGATCATACCCCCAATTATGTCCAAACGACCCTGTTACTACTTGGCATAATTCTTTCCAAATCATATCTAATCTCCAATTTTATTAATCACTTTAGGCAATCAAATCAATTCATTTCAAAACAATTCAAATCATACCTAGCTAAGGTAATTAATCTTAAAGGAATTAATGAGATCCTAATTATACCTCATCACTTGCAAAATCACTCCCCTAGTCTAAATTGATTCAATTTGGCTATAGTCCTAATTGATTATTACAAAGCAACCAAAAGCTTAAATGATTAATTAAATCCCTATTATTGAGTGAATATGTTATTACAACAATTCATTTCATTAATATTCCCTCAAACCTAACCAATCTCAACTACCAAACCATGAGTTCAAACTCATCCCAACCCCTTCTCACATGCTAATTCTTCTTAATTAGCTAATTAACCCTAATTAGCTAATCCTCCCTCCACTCATTCTCTCTCCTATCTTCTCTATCTTCTTTTTCGCATGCCTTAACCCCTAATCCTAATCCTAACCAACCTTCTAATGTTGTTACATTCCATTAGGGAGTGATTAGGAACCCAACCCACTTGAGAGAGTCAACTTTCTCAAGCTTGACTCTCTCCAAGTCCACCTTCTCAAGCTCACCTCTTACACCCACACCATGCCTCTTGAATGCTTGCATTCAATGCAGATTCCTTCCACCATGCCTCATTAATACCTTGGGCATTAATGCCTTTTACATATCATTAATGGTTTTTACACCTCATTAATGACCCTTGTCCCCCCTCTCTCTCCTCATTTCTTCTATAAATGGGATGGATTTTGAGCTCAAATGGCCCTTAATTTTTGAAGTCTTTTATTGTTGAATCTCTTAATCTTGAAGAGTTAAAAGAATACTTATGCTTCCCATATTTGGAGAATTGAAGGAGAAATCTCATGTTGCTCATGTTTTCATGCTCATTTCCTAGTTATATTGTTATCATCTTCATTTCTAGAGCTAGATTGCATGTTTCTCAATCATTTAGATTACTTTTCATTTGAATCTTCAATTCTTAGGTTGTATTTGTCATCAGAATATGCATAATCTTAGGGCTATTATGTCATTTTCCATACTCCTCCTAGATAGGAAGCAATAGATCAATTTTGGTGATTGCTATGATTGCTAACCCCTTGTTTTCACTAATATAATGATCTATTGAACTGTTGTGTCTCTCTTAACAGGTACAAAAATCACACACACATCTCTAGTGCCCACTGTGGGGCAAGATTGCTCAAAATTTCATAAAATTCTTCTCTCTGCCCTTGACATTTTCAAATTTGCAGGAAATTTATCATTTTTGGTCATTCTTTTATCATTTCTGATCATTATTTTATCATTTGCGGGAGAAACTTATCATTTCCAGTATATCTTTTATCATTTCTGGGATTTTTAATATCGTCTACTGTTGCATTTCTAGAAGGTAAAATTTGACCTTAAAATCATTTCTGGTAGCCTATTTTTCATTTTTGGTACGTGTTATCATTTCGCGTAAAAGGAATATCATCCTGGGTAAAGATTATTGTTTGGGGTCAATCTTTTATCATTTTCAGGGTCTCTGAAATATTGTCTGTCATCTAGGGAGCAAAAATACAGAATTTTGTCATTTGCAAATTTGATTTCTAACTTGCTAACATGATTGTTTTTGTGATTGTGGTCCTATTTTTGATAGCCTATCTAAGTGCTTGCGAGTTTCTAAGAAGGAAATAAGAAGACAATACTAACATGTGTGGTTGCAGGGATTTTTAGACTAATTTTGATACCAACCCTTTTTTCAAATCTTTCAAACTTAACACCATTTTCTCAATACGTGTCAAGTCGACTAGATTATTATGCTATTTTCCCCTTGAGGAAAATCAGAAAGTCAGACGTTGGTTTAACACTTATGGAAGGATTTGGGGGTGAATAAACAAGCAATCTCATCGTCTAATTTTGGAATCAGTAATTGAACAAATCAAAGCATTAAAGTTTTGTGGCTCAATGAATAAGTTCAATTGTATAATTTCTTTTGGGATCAGAAATTGAACAAGCTACTCATTTAAATATTGCAGTTAATTGAACAAACAAATCTACTTTCAAGCATTTTTGTTTTCCTCACATAGGAACATCTTAAATCAAGCACAACATTGCTTGAGGGAACGAACTGTTTGATTGACTTTGTTTGGGAGAAAATGTCATGGATTAGGAGAGTATGCTCTTCTTCTTTGGAAGAATCAGAAATCTAGATGTCCTACGCTCGCCAATCCTTTGTAGGCTTATTTAACACTAGAGGGCCTACCGATTGAGGATAAAATCTCTCAGGAATGACCCAAGTGAGTACAGGTTTTACGCCAACCCTTCCAACTCACTATAAATAATTGCTTCCTCATAGGCTAAAGCCTCGGAAGATGGAGTTGGTTTTGTTCTTGGAATTCTGACATCATTCCTTGAACATGCTTGGGTATGTGTAGAGCAGAGCCGCTTGAATCTTGCTTGCAAGACTACATATATTTAGGTACTCATAGGGCTATATGCCTCAATTTTTCCTTGTGCAATTCTATGGGGGATGGTTTCGAATGGATTGCCTAATAATAGACAACACTTCAGCTGAAAGAATTCTTGATTCACCTCCAAAAGGGTGATAATCCTTGTGCAAGGTGAAAATTAATTTCCCCAAGACACTCGTCATATCGTTCCCTCACTTGCATTTGGAGTCAGCTAATACAACATCATGACTAGAGCCATTGCGTTCTTGGTGATGGTTGTATTATAATTAGCATTTGAGTGTGTACCTAAGTCAATGAGCAAGGATTTTCATCCTCCACCTAGAATATAGGGATAAGATGTGTGTCTGTTTCACCCTCCTAACAATGCAATGATGCTTGATGTGACTGAAAATCATTAAAAAGATAAAATCTTTCAAACAAGCAACAAAATTCAAATCCTTGGTCTACATTTGTTTTTCACTCACTGGAAGATTTCAGAACGCAATCTTTGATCAAACAAACTTCACGCACTTCCAAGACAAAACTGAAAAAATTTGACAGTGGGCACTTGCCTAGTTTCCTCTCAGAGGAAGATAGTCTATTTGGGATCTCCTTTTGACTCTTTAGTCTATCCTTATTGCTTTTTGTGGTCTCCCTGTCACTGTGTCAAAAAAAATTTCAAACGTCTACCTTGCATGTCCTATCAGTTTACTACGATCTGTCTCAATACATGTGGTCTATCCATTTCTTACAACAAATTGGTTCCCAACTCACTATCAGGGAATTCTAATCCTCTGACGCTGGAATCATTTACTTCCACCAAAACTCAAATGATACTTCCACCTAGACACACTCACTTGAATGATTCGAGATACTACCTGACACTATTGGGAAACGTTGACAAAAGTTGAGATACACCTTCATGGTTAACACAAGATGCAATAAGTACACATCTAAAGGATTGAAACTACCTCCTACATAACCACACTTTCAAGGAGAAGCATCTCGTCATTCCCTACTCGATCTAGACTCTCTAGTGATGGATAGCGACACTCTCAGATGGAGTGAGGCTTTTGAGGAATATGACAATGGAAAAAACTAAAAACCTGAAGATACCGATGAGTAAGAAGAACCTACATTCGAGCGTCCTATATTTGAATTTGGCAGTGAGGAAGACATCACTAAAGAGGAGTACAATAAACTTAAACAAAGCATAAAGTTCCACAAGATAATGGAAAAGATGATTGACGAGGATAAAGAGAAGTACTTTCTCCACCTAGCTTCCATTGGCGTAAAATTACCCTTGGACTACGATGTGGAAAAGATAAAAGAAAAAGAAGTGCCAACTCCTATATCTATTATTTCCAAATAGCTCACCTTGATGCAAACAGAGCTTACGAATCTCAAATAGGAGAAAGCTAAACCTAAATCACTATACTCTTTGGACTCCATTTGTTCATTCCCCTTTGACAAGAGTATCACTATGGTCCCATTTCCTCCTAAAATGGAAAGACCAAAATACGACAAGTATACAGGAGAGACTGACCCACATGATCACGTCAGAGAGTTCTGCACTCTAAGCATCGAATACATGCATGAACCTACCTACCTCATGCAGCTTTTTCCAAGAAGCCTAGTTGGCAACGCCATGGAATGGTTCTCAAAACTTACACCCAAGGTCAAAAATTTTGAGGAGTTAATCTAGAAATTTATTCAACATTACTCCTACAACATTCAACATGATGTGACTATGATGGACCTATGTAATACTAAACAGAAAACTGGTGAATCATTTACACACTTCCTACAAAGATGGAGGAAAATCTTTGCATGGTACTCAAGAGCTATTCCTGAATCTGAGAAGATGGAAATCTTCAATAATAACTTGATCCCTGAATTTAACTATGCTTTACAAATGCAAGACTCCCCTAGTTTTGATATAATGATAAAAAAATGCTCTCCGTATCGAGGAGGTTATGGTCAAAAAGGGAGAAATCACTCTTCACAGTGAAAGCAAATAAAAAAATTCCAATTCCAAACCTAAATGGTGGAAGTAGAACAAGAATGTTTTCAATGATGGCGTAATAAATGCATCTAATATTGGTCCTAAACCTAAGGTATTTAATCTAACTAACAACATGCAAGCAAGAAAAGATGCCAAAGTAACACCCCCCGCACCCAAAGCAAACAATGATAGTAGCAAGGGTTGACCGTGGACTTCCAGACCTCATAGAACATTCACACCTTTGGGAGAGCCTCTTGAAATTGTTCTCAAAACACTGTTAGACAACAAGGTTCTCACAATCCTAGATTCCAAACCATGGGAGCCAGAGTTCAAACCAAAATGGTGGGATGACAATTCTTACTGTGTCTTTCATAAAAATAAAGGACACAAGACCAACAACTACCTTAAACTTAAGCATGTCATCCAAGACCTCATTGAAGGAGTAAAGATCAAGGTGGATGGACACACTACTAATGAAGATCATATAACATTCAATAAACCATTCCCGAATTACAAAAAAGGGGAGACATCTAAAGGGAAAGGTAATGAAGTAAACTACACCTACTCCAACAATGACAATGTGATCAATATGCTAGACATTAATACTAAATCCATTAATGTGATCACAATCAAAGGTATTAAAGACCCATCTTTCCAAACAAATGTAGTAATGAGAATCCAAGCGTAGGTCACAATCAAAGGACCCAATTCCTCCTCAAAACCAGCATCAACGTCCAAGGTTCCTATTGTTACTATCCCCAAACTAGTAGCAAAACACATGGTTACCATTCCTGGAGTACAGTATGACTTGGTAGATCAATTACAACGAACCTCTACCAAAATTTCCATCTTTGAGTTGCTCAAAATATCCATAGTACATAGGGAAATCCTTGAACAAGCCCTACATGCCACAAATATCCTGAAGGACCTCGATGTAGACAAATTCCAAGTGATGGTTAATCACGTTTTAGCACCGCATTACCTATCCTTTTCTAAAGAGGATGATAAATCTTTGACACATCCGCACAATCAACCCCTCCATATTGAAGTCCTAATTCACAAATCCTGTGTCAGATGTGTCTTGATAGATGGAGATGTAGGATTGAATATTTGTACCCTTGATCTAATCAGAAAGTTGGGACTCTCAAAACAATCCATTGACTCCAGAAGAAAGATAACCATCAAAGCTTATGATGAGGAAGAAAGATCCTCTAAAGGTCTTATTGTTCTGCCTATTAGAGTTGGACTGATTGAAAGGAATGTCACATGTCAAGTTGTGGATCTACCCCTGGCCTACAACATCATGTTACGGAGACCATGGATTCACAAAATGCAAGTTGTACTATCTACTTACCACCAATGTATCAAGTTTCCATATAATGGGGTGGAGGTAACAATTCCAGCAGATGCTAACTATACTTGCAACAATATCAAAGTAGACAGTATGATTCCACATAACAAGGAGGCTAGTGACGAGATCGCTCCTGAGACTACCAAAGACATGGTGATGAAAAGCTTTGGAAAAACCTTGAAACTTGAAGAAACAGGTATGGGAGAATACAAGCTGGACTTGACTGTGTCACTGACAGAATTACCAGTATCACCCAGATCTTATGGAAAACCTTCCTTGTCATTCACAACTGTTGCATCTCACACGCCGTAAATTCATAAGGCAACGGGTATGGTTAAGGCATCCACATCTTCTTTAGATAACACATAAGAACAGGCAGTCTTGAACTGGATTTACAAAGGAGAACCCACAGAAGCTGAGGTAAAACATTTAGAGATATCCCTAACACCGTATGGTAAAGGATACGACCTCCTCAAACAAATGGGATACAAAGGAAAAGGACCTGTAGGCGACACCGAAAGAGGACTCATTGAACCAATACACATGGAATTCAGGAATACCAAAGACAAAATAGGACTGGGTTTTAATACTGAGTCTAAAAAACCTGCTTCAAGGGACAGCCCAGTCTCTGACAAAGGGAGTGATGAAACATATGAGATAATACTAGAACCATGGCCTTATGAAATATTATTGCATGTTGGCACAAAAAATCCTGACTATCAAGGAGAGCACCCAACTTTGAGGTACCACAAGATATTCATGCACCTTTGTTAGCAAAACCTCCTATTCAAGAAGTAGGAGACCCTATCGAAGATGGTCCAAAAATACCATTGATAGCCATAGCTACTGCAAGCACATCCCAACAATAGGATTCACATCCTAACTAGGGGCAGTTAGTCACAATCACGCATGTTCTTGATCTGCCACACTTTGATACACATGTAGCTCACCGTATACACTAGATAACTATTACTGAATACTTAAATAGATCTGATGATGAAGTGACTGACTCTCATGATTATGAATGGGAAGAACTATCTCTCGCCACCGAAGACATTGGAATAGACACCATTCACATGTCTATAGCTCCCTCAGCTCCTTGTGAACAATCTAACATTACTCCCAATGACACTGATAATCTTGAAGTAGAGGAAGAGTTCCTTCTCCCCGTCAAGGATGGCGAGACTAGTGCTTTCCTAAGTCTAGAGGAAGTTCTGAGGCAACAAACAAGAAGTCTCCTTTTACAGAGAGATGATGATGAAAGGTCCACTGACAAGTCACTACAGTTTGGTCCACATATAACTAACAATGACCCTTTTTATGACAATCTAACTCTTATTGATCTAAATCTCAAAGGATTTAACTTAACAGAACATGTCTTGTCAGTTAATGATCTTGATCCTAACGCAATGTTGTCCTTCCCAGAGTCTGATTCCTTATCTTTAATAAAAATAGACCTAATTTATTGGACTAATACAGATCCTACTCCTATCATGAACTTTCCCAATGATTATACCTTGGCTTGCTATCTAAATGCTTGTGAACCTTACCCTTCTTCCACCAGTGCAAGGAGTGAGAATATGTCGCAGGAGGATATCAGATTTCTTAGTCAAAAATTGAAAAATAAAAAGAACAAAGGAACTAATGGTAAAAACCACGTTGTGGCAATATCAGATCCTAAAATAGTAAAAATAAATGATGCATCTAATGGTGAAAACCTCTCAAGGGCCAGAAGATGAGATTCTTGATATCCTCCCTAAGCACTTTCAGGAGCGATCTTCAGTACTGATAGAACCAACGAAACTAGTCAACTTGGGAACAACTGAGTCTCCTCAAACCATTCACCTAACACAATCTTTAACAACAAAATAAAAGGCACAATTCACTGAGTTCCTCAAGGAAAACAAAGAAATATTTATCAGAGTCATTGCCTACGTAGGATGGATTTCTAATGTAGTCCCAGTATCAAAATCAGATAAATCTATCAGGCTCTGTACTGACTTCAAAGACCTGAACAAGGCATGTCCTAAGGATGATTTTCCACTGCCTAATATTGATATGATCATAGACCTCACAACAAGCTATCAAATGTATTCGCTAATGGATGGCTTCTCAGGCTATAATTAGATAAAAATTGCCCCTGAGGATCAAGAGAAAACTGTATTTACATGTGCATGGGGAACCTTTTGCTGGAATGTCATGCCATTTGGGTTAAAGAATGTCGGTACCACATATCAAAGGGAAATGACCACTATATTCCACGATATGATGCATAAAAACATGGAGGATTACGTGGATGACACCTTAGCTAAATTCAAAGAAAGGAGCACTCACATTGATGATTTAAGAAAGATATTGGATCGAATGGAGAAATTTCAACTAAGGCTCAATCCAAAGAAATGTGCCTTTGGGGTCCAATCAGGGAAGCTCCTAGGATTTATTGTTTCAGCAAAGGGAATTGAAGTAGATCTTGCAAAAGTCAAAGCTATTCTAGAGATGACTCCTCCTCACAACATCAGTCAAATGAGAACACTACAAGGGAGACTTCAATCAATCAGGAGATTGATGTCACAACTAGCAGACAAAGCACAACCCTTTACAACATTACTACATAAAGGGGTCACCTTCAAATGGGATGAACATTGTGAAGCCAGCTTCAAAGAATTAAGAGAGTACCTAGCTACTCCTATTCTTATGGTGCCTATTCATGGCAAGCCATTACTCCTGTATATCTCGGCTACAACTACATCATTAGGAGTGAACCGCCTCACAATAGGCGTGGAATAATCATGCTCAAGGCCTTTCTTAGGAATGGTTTATTCAATCTAAGGACTACTTCTCTCGTTATGATGTGCATTTAACTTGTCAACCTAGGGACGTATACTTGAAATGGTTGGCACAATATGTGCACTAGGTTCCTTAAGGAGTCATTCTGCTTATGCTGCAGGAAGGTAAAAATGCATAAAAGAAACCTACAC
>MU227449.1:69950-129851 GCA_018584345.1 Thuja plicata
CCTAGAACATCCATTATAACTATTCTTGTAGATGCTGCAGGAACATTCATAAGGTACAATGCTACATAAAGAAATTGTAACTTCTATCTGAAATACTAGAAATGTTGGAAATGCTGGAAATGCTAGAAATGAAATCTATTCTATTCTAACCTATCCCACCTCCCAATTGGGCCCCCTTGGTTGGTTTCTGCTAAACTATTAACACAGAATGTAAACCAAGAACTACTTCATTGTATTTCAAAAACTCATTACATAGAAACAATACATGGAACTTGAAATAGATTGTTGTATAACAGTTTCCTTCCAAAAACTTTTGTCTCTATCTTTTCTAGCTAACTTCAAACTATCGGTCCAATCCCTATATATAGAGGATCAAACACTTATTACAAAAATAGAAAATAAACTATCTTGCTGAAAACATGTCAGAGAAGAAGATGGAAATGCAACAACCCGCGGTGTGGGTAATAAAGCTCGAGCGACCAGTTCAACATAATAAAGTGCAGAGGGAATATAGGCACACTACATCCCCGCGTCCTAAAATAATGGCTCCATTGTAGCAGCCATATTTCCTGGTGTTGTAATGATCACTCCACCGTAGCTGGTCCTCAACAGTCTTCCTTGAATGTTGTCGACCACTCTCCAACCGCTCTCTCTCCTGTCAAGTTAGTTATGATGCAGAAATATTCATGCAACAAGCTTAATCAAATTAAATATCTAGATATTAGAACATAGATTTTGATGGTTTTATGAAATACTGCACTATATGTATAATATTAGCAAAATATGTCACAAACATCTACCCATGGTTTATCAGTTTTATTTGGACTTTATCACAAGTTTTGAATGGCTAGGCTCTCAAATGTTTTGTCAAAAACTAGAATAGAGTATTAAAAGTATACAAAATAAAGGCAATAATTTGGCCTTATCATCTGCCCCTTAGTTAATCAAATGCTTATCCTCAAGCATTACATCTTCTGGAAATTGACCTAAAGTCACCAACTTTAGTTCTTCCTCACCTCTGTCTTTTGAAGGAGTAGTAGAATCCTCTTGTTCTTTCCCAAACTTCCCTTCTGTGATCTTCCTGCAGCCTATCAAGTTTGGTAGTGTTGATGTCAGACAAGGGCCAAAGAAGCATGGGCAGTTGCATTGTGAGCGAACATCAGAGCTCCTGCCTAATTTGCCTACCCAACCCTATGTATTTTGGTGCCTGGTGTATAGCTGCTTCAAGGTTAATGGGGCTATGTGGTTCTAATCTTTTGAATACCTCTGATAATCTACCCCATCTACTTCTGGCACCGGTTAAGGCTCTTTGGAAGACAAAATAGGACATGCTGTCATATTCTGCATACACATCTACTTTGAGTTTAAAAGTTTTATCTCTGATTTCCTTTTTTATTTTCCCATATGTCAGTCTGAACCAATCCCTCAGGAATACCTCTGGTTGACTACTCTCTGCTCTTAATGGTAGGGGTTCCATTTTCTCAAGTTCTCTGTAATTCTCCAATTGTCTATCATAGTTAGCCTCGTTATGCATCCAAGACTTCAGGGCCCTTAAGTATATATCCCCTATGTAAGGTAGGGGATTCCATTCAGTCTCTATAGGGATGATGAAATTATGCACATACAATTCACAGAGTAGGTTTTGGTGCCAAGATGGAAGTGTCTAGTATAAACCATAGAATTCCTGGGCTGATTTGAACTCTGTGTTTACATCTTTGAGGGTCATCATCAACTGAAATAGGAGGAATTGTTCTTTGAGATAGATGGTATAGACCCTAGGTGGAGGTCTACAAGCAATTATTTGGTTAGTTAGTTTAAGGGCATGTTCCATTCTCTATTTCTGTCTTGCCAAATGATCTTTCAATTCTGCGATTTCCTCTCCTTGTTCTGCTATTACTTTTTGTAATTTCTTTTTCTCTTCTCCATATAGAGTGGTTTTCAGCACATGCTTATTATATAACTGGAAGATAATCATTTGCAGAGTAATCGGACCACTATTTTCATCTTGGTTATTCTTCTTCCTTTGTTCTCTCCATAACTACTCTAAGAATTTTATTAACCAAGTTTGCTTATAGGAAACTAAAGCATTTCTTGTGCAAGCTAGCTGGTGAGTTATAGGGTTTCTTTCTCATAGGTTGGAACATCTTGATGACTAACTCTTGGGTCATTTTGACATACATTTGACTCATCTTCACACTCCTCATCCAGATTTTGAGGAATGTCTAGGATCTCAGACTGGCTAGGAGAAACATCTGGAACAATATGAATAGGAGTTTCCTCCTCAAATTGTTTGGGGGAAGTCGGCTGACTTTTGGTGGGTGCTTTAGGAGTCTGCCCTCTCATCCTAGAAATTCTTCTAGTAGGGATTTCCTCAACTTCTACGACCTTTTTCTTACTAACCCTTTTTGTTTTCTCTGCTATAGGAGTAGTGGCTATAGGAATTGACTTCATTTTCTTCTTTCTTAAGATTTGAGGGTTTCGTGGTTCAGTTGTAGGGACTGAAGTTACTCCTACTAACTTATGTTTTCCTTTTTTTTGGGCGGTAGTAGGTATATTACTCATGTGAGCGGTTAAAGGCACATTTTCTTGTAAATTTTTGGTTTCTGCCCCTTGGGTACTCTGCTTAGCTACTGGGTCAAGGGAAACTGCATTATCTTGGCTAATTTGCACATTAGGGGCAATTTGAAGCTGAAGGGTTTTATGATGGATGAACTCTTCCCATGTCATAGGGGAGGCATCCCTAAGAGATCTTTCTATGAGTAATTTAATTAGGGCATGGTGAGTAACAGAGTTGTCTTTCCCTTTCTGGGTTTCTTCGGCACTAATGCACAACATATTAAACAAAAAATTGGGTGCATTCATTGGGATATTATGTTGTACATAACTAAGTAGCTTAAAATGATGTGCATGCAAATTAGAGAATTGTCCCTCATAGGTGAAATACTTGATGATATGTGTAGCCAACTCCTGATATGGTGGAGGAATGAACATTCATTTGCACCCCTGTTTAGTGATCTCCAGTGCAGGGTCTCCTGGTAGGGTGAACTGAGCCCTGGCTGACCTGGTATCATGTGCATTGGGATAGTGTTCCCCTGCTACTGGAAAAATGGTCACTTCTGCTATTCGCTCCTCTGTTACAATGACTGTCAACCCCCATACTGTCGCTTGGCCCTCATCAAATGTGTTTGCAAATTATGATGTTGCTTCCTCATCAAAGTCTGTCAATTTTAAGAAATACCCCACCCATCCATAGGCATTAAATCTTCTCACTGCCTCAACATCAGATAGTAAAATACCATGAACCACTGGTTCATGCCGCTGCAATTGGCCCCCCATTTGTGCTTACCAAATTCAACCTTTGCCCTGTTCCTGATAATTACCTTCTTCTCCTTTGAATTTCATACTACCTCTTGTAAAACCACAGACCCTCTTTCACATTCTTCTAGTATTCTTGATATGAACAATAATAATGTACTTTAACAAAATGAATCATAGATATTCATGCAAGAGCGAGAGTTATGTCATGGTTTTAATACTGGGTCACATCTAGTTTGACAGTTAGGGGTTTATTCAGAATAAAGGTATGACATTTGACACTTGTGTGATGTGGCAACTAGATTTTAATTAAGACAAGGCCAAAGTACAGATTTGAGGATCTTTAACGAGTAAATAGAAATGACATTTTTAGAAATTGGCACACTTCCCTACCCCCTATGAAATATGGACAAGTGTCCTCACTTGTCACACTTGGTAGAAGGTACAGAACTGGATTAAGGTGGCAATGATACATTTATTGCAGTATTCGATATAACCAACTAAATCTATGCACTAAAAATGGAAATAAATTTGAAAAGCTCGTACATGTTAATTGATCATCGCACGTGCCAGGAAAGATTGGCAAGAGTGGAATGACAACATTGGCGGTCAACATGCGTTAGTGCACTATCTCTTTATTCAAAGCATAGAAATATGATGACGTGGAAGGTGGGTGGATGAAAGATTAAGAAATGAAGTTGGTTGAAAAACAAGAATGTAGAAAGTGAATGGAGAATTTGAACTTTATGTAAACATAAAGTTTTTATTATGGTCATGCTTCAAAGGAATTCTTATTGAAGAGCTACAGGAAGAAGGTTGACACCCTCTGTTGTAGGAAGTGTTACCTGTTGATCTTTTAAAACTGGCTGGTTGAATTGCTACAGGAAGCCTTCTTTCATCTGTGGCTGGTGATACAACTTTAGTCTATGTCCATTGACTAGTAGCTTGAAGTGTACAGGGTCAATTATGGTCAACTAGACTGCTCCATTTGCAAATACATGGCTTATTTCATAGGGACCCAACGATCGCACGTCTACAGCTTGCCTGGTATCTCTTGGTATCTAGAATCATATAACAATGCCCAGTCTCCAACTTTGAACTGCTTACTCTTAATATGGGTATCATGCCACTATTTTCTTTGCTTTTGGCTAATTTTTGTGTGTTGCAGGGCAGACTTGCGCATTTCATCCAAAGAATTGAGATGCAGCAAGCGCTCTTTGTGTGCTTCAGGAATATCAATATTCAACTCCAACACTGTCCTTAATGTTTTGTGTTCAAACTCAATCGGTAGCATTGCTATTTTACCATACAACAGTTTGAACATAGTGAACCCTGTGGTGGTCTTCCATGTTGTTATATACACCTAGACGGCTTTTGATAGTCTTCTGCTCCAATCTCAACGATGCAAATGAATTATCTTTGTTAAGATTGCTTCTATTTCCCAATTTGTAACTTCTGCTTGTCCATTGGCTTGAGGGTGATAGGGGCTTGATTTCCAATGTCTGATATTATATTCCTTCATGAGCTTTGTTATCAAATTGGAGGTGAATTGAGTACCTTGATCAGTAACAAGCTCTCTTGGCACACCATATCTAGTAAAAAATTCTTCATACAGAAATTCATCAACTTTATGATCTCTGGCATGCTTCATTGCTCTGACTTTGACCCATTTGGTCAGGTAATCTGTGCATACCAGAATGTATGACTTCCCATTGGATGGAGGATCTATTGGACCAATAAAGTCCATGCCCCATTTATCAAATGACGTTACCACCACCTGTGGGTTTAAGGGCATTTCATCTGATTTTGTTGGTCGGCCCATTCTTTGACATTTGTCACATTTCCTTGTATAACTGGTTGCATCTTTGTGAAGTGTAGGCCAGTAGTAGCCAGTTGTTAAAATCTTCTGTGTTGTTCTTTTGGCTACAAAGTGCCCTCCACATGGTTCATTATGACATGCATGAAGAATTTCATATGTCTCATCTTCTCTCACACATATCCCCATGACTTGGTCAGGTCCAGTGTAAAATAATGTGCTATCAATCCAAGAGAAATAGAAGCTTTTCTCTACAATCAACTTCTTTTCCTTATAAGAGAAATGTGTTGGCATTTTATTAGCTGCTAGGTAATTAGCTATATCTGCATACCATGGATTCTGGACAGCAATATGAAACAAATATTCATCTGGAAATGTATAATCTATCAAAGTAGTATCTTCTTCAGCATGATGAAGTCTGGATAGATTAGCAGCTACCACATTTGCTTTCTTGGCTTGTCAATGATTGTTATATCAAATTCCTGCAAAAGAAGAAGCCATCTTGCTAACCTGCATGTGATGGCAAGTTTGTTCATGAGATATTTAATTGCCGCATGGTCAATATGAACATAGATAGGATAACCAGTCACATAATGACATAATTTGTTCAGAGCATAAACTACCGCTATCAATTCTTTCTTAGTCATTGTATAGTTTAACTCTNGTCCATGTAGACTCTTACTGATATCATAGATTGCATTTTCAAGGTTTTTAGTCTTTTTTCCTAAGACAACACCTACAGCATAGTCTGAAGCATCTGTATGTATGTGAAATGGCAAAGTCTAGTCAGGACCCCTAAGTACTGGTGTAGTTGGAAAAAGTGACTTGAGCTACAGGAAGGACTCATCACATTCTTTTGTCCAAGAAAATTCAGCTTCTTTGGTAAGTAAGTTGTGCAGAGGACTAGCTATTTGAATAAAGTTCTAGATAAACCTCCTATAATAACCAGCGTGACCTAGGAAAGATCTGACTTCTTTTTGCTTAGTAGGAATAGGGAGTGTGAGAATTACCTCCATCTTCGCAGGGTCTACCTGGATTCCAGCTTCGGAGATAAAATCTCCCAACACCACTCCTTCCTGCATCATCAAAAAGTACTTTTCACTGTTGAGAGACAGGTTATGTTCCTCGCATCTAATTAGCACTTTCTCCAAGTTCTTCAGAGCTTCCTCAAATGTGACACCAAATGTAGTGAAGTCATCCATGTAGATTTCCATACAATCATGGGATATATCAGTAAAGATGTTGATCACAGCTCTCTGAAAGGTAGTAGGGGCATTGCATAGTCCAAATGGTAGTACTAAATAGGCATATGTGCCCCAAGGACATGTGAACGTGGTCTTTTCTTGATCTTTGGGGGCAATGCTTATCTGATTGTAACCACTGTATCCATCTAGAAAGGAAAAATATTTCTTTCCAGCTAAATTATCCAAGACCTAGTCAATAAAAGGCAAAGGAAAGTGGTCCTTCTTTGTAGCATTATTTAATTCCCTGTAATCCACACATATCTACCACTTACCTCCTTTATTAGGTACAATTACCAATGGTGATACCCACTTGCTGTCAGAGATTGGATAGATGAATCCAGCATCCAACAACTTCTGCAACTCAGTTTTAACTATTTCTCTTAGTGCTAGATTTATTCTCCTTTGTGGTTGATGAAATGGTAAGCTTCCATCACTGATGTAGATTCTGTGGGTGCAGAGTTTAGGGTTTAGTCCCTCCATATCCCCATAATCCTACGCAAATGCTTTTTCATGCTGACTAAGGAGCTTGGTTAACAATGCCAACTGTGATTGGGATAGCTTGTTGTTCATATGAAGGTTATGACCAAAGGAAAGTTCCACTATTGTTGTTAGCTCTGCCATTAACACTTCAGGCACTGGACTTCTAACTATTTCACTTACCAGTAATTGATCAGTCATTTCAGGGTTTACTGGAGACATACAGTCCTCATAACTACATAGCTGTAAAACAGAACTTTCTGAAACATCTTTAGCCACAATACATTCATTGGTAAGAATGCTTTGTATCACATCATTTTCCTCTTGCATCTTTAGAAAAGATTGCCTATGCAACATCATGAGTTGGGCTACTGAATTCATCTCTTCCTCCTCATCTCCTAAGTCTAGCCAAATAGGTTCTCCCAAGTCTGGCTGGGGTTGGAAAGGAGGATATAGGGCTAGCTTTCTTATGGCTTGACCATTTGAAATTGTCATACTGCCTGATCTACAATTAATTTTGGCATCAGTGGTGGCTAACCAAGGTCTTCCCAAGATTATAGGATAGCCAGCAAAGTTTACTTTAGGTGATAGGATAAGAAAATCAGCAGGATACTCCCATGAATCTAAGGTTACTATCACATATTCTATGAGACCCTCTAGAGTAATAGTTGAACTATCACCAAGTTGTAACACTGTGGCTGTTGTTCTTAAGCCTTCTATGCTTAGCCTATGCATTGTATCTTTAGTCATCATATTTATTGCTGCTCCCAAACCAACTAGAGTATTTTTCACAGTCTGTCTATTTATTATCAGGTTGATTACTGGACTGTTGGGATCTGAATACTTTGGTATTACCACCTTTCCTAACATGATATCTGCTAATTGCCCTACAACATGTACTATTTGTGGGTCTTTCTTCTTCCATCCTGGCTTTTTAAGGCATGCTTCCTTAATAGCCTTTCCATAAAGAGGTATATCTTTGATAGCTTGGAACAGAGGGCTTTGAATATTCATATTTTTTAGTTGCTCCATAATATCAAATGTTTCTTCCTCTTGGGGTATAGGTTTTTCTTTGTTTATCCTATGTGGAAAGGGTGGATTTGGAGTGTGAACAGTAGTTCTATTGGGTATATCCGTCGGCTGGCTGGTATTTGGCAGTGTGGCTTCTAGAAGTAGTGTTGCAGGAGTGTCTGCAACTTTCGTGATAATAGGATATTCAGGTGTAGGCAGTGTGGTACCAGACCTCAAATGGATATCAGCTATCTCTAATGAATAAGTAGGGCACTGGTGAGTGTTAGTAGTGTATGTTTGCTGCTAATGTTGTTTGTTGTTTGGTTTTGGCTGTGGTTGAGCAGGCAATTAAGTTGGCTTTGGATTAGCATTAGTTGCTGCAGGAGGTGGCATTATTGCAGGTGGTTGCACTGGAGGTGGTAGTTGTGGATAGCTAGAATTTTGGTTAGGCCACTATGGAGGCCCCCTCCATTGATTAGTTTGCTACCAATTTCCTTGTGGTCGTTGTCATTGATTCTTCTGATTAGGCCACTAGTTATTTTGCTAATTTTGCCATTGGTTATTTTGCTGATTTTGCCACTGATTATTTTGTGGGTTTTACCATTGGTTATTTTGTTGGTTAGGCAATTGGTTATTCTGTTGGTTTTTCCATTTGTTATTCTACTGGTTTGGCCACTGAGGTTGAGAGTACTGAGAAGTGTTCTGATAATTTTAGTTTTGCCACTGATTATTGTTAGAATTTGAAAATTGTCGAGGATCTTGCGGCATACCTTATCGTGAAGCCCATGGTCGACGTTGAGCAATGAAGAACACTTGATCGTTGTCTCCTTCTATCTTCATGTAGTCAGTGGCAAATGTTGATTTTCCAGGTTGGCTACCAGCTTACATCCATAGTCTTTCTTCTGTTTGCAGCAATGTGGACAGTACTCAGCCAATTGTGATTCAGCTTCTGCATGCTTCTTCTTGGCAGTAATTATGTCAAGATGTGTAGCTACATCATTTATAATATCTTGCTTGAAACCCATGCACAAATTAGATATCTCCATCTTTGAAATGCCCAAACTAATCCCTTTTGTGACTGCGGGCCGGTATCCTCTACCTTTCTTCACAGTTGACCTTGAGTAGTTTTGACAGATTTTCTTGAGGTCATCCCAAGAAGATTGGGATATGTCTCCACCAGCCATCAAGTTTAATGCTTCCAGATAGTTATCGTTTACCCCTCTCAAGAAGACTAGTTTCTGTGAATCCTCTACCAGTACATGTTGGGGATTCTTCTACATTGTGTACAAGAAATGTAAAACATAGTCCTCCAATGTTTTGTCTTCCTTTTGAGACATCCTAAAGATATCATCTCCTTTTGGGTCACTTCCTTTGCAATAATCTTTATATTTATGTAGAAACAATGTCTGCATCTCATCCCAGGTACCTGCTGCATTGGCTCCTAAGCCCATGAACCATCGTAAGGCTAACTCTTTCAGTGTTGTAGGAAACAACTTGAGCTTATGGGCATCAGTATTATAGTCGAAGCTTTGACAGAGTATGTCAAACTCAAACAAGAAAGTGTCAGGATCCTCCGTTATAAGACCATAAAACTTTGGAAGAGTAGCTGTGGGTATATTATTGAGATTAGCATTGTTTATAAGGCTTGGAAGAGGAAATGGGAAAGTAGGATGTGCCATTACTGGAGGTATTTGATTATGGGGTTGCTGCTGGAAAGGAGCATTAGCTAATGTATTGTTAGTAATAGGTGGATTTGGTCCGGAATTATCTAGAAAGCTGGATAAGATTTCTTCAAAAGGTTGGAAGCCGCTTACATCAAGTGGTTCTACTCTGGAGGAATATGCTGTAGGAAAGTCAGGGCTTGCATCTTCAAAGGGTAACTCAACTTCTTCAACTTCCTCGTTCAAATTAGTAGACTCTGTCAGGAGAAATTTTCCATATTCATCTCGTCACCTTTCTCTTTGATGCATGCAATTGAGTTCTTCATGCTTGTGAAGCAATTTTTAGAGATACAAATCTAAAAACTAATCTTGGAATGAAAAAATGACTCAAAAATGTTCCTAGCTTGACACCATCCTCGGCTGCGGTGCCAAAAATGAACCACCTCACAATAGGTGTGGAATAATCATGCTCAAGGCCTTTCTTAGGAATGGTTTATTCAATCTACGGACTACTTCTCCCGTTATGAGGTGCATTTAACTTGTCAACCTAGGGACGTATACTTGAAATGGTCGGCACGATATGTGCACTAGGTTCCTTAAGGAGTCATTTTGCTTATACTGCAGGAAGGTAAAAATGCATAAAAGAAACCTACACTAATGCTGCAGGAAAGAATGCTAGAAATTGAAAACTCTAATTGAACCTATACTTTCAGCCTAGAACATCCATTATAACTATTCTTGCAGATGCTGCAGGAACATTCATAAGGTACAATGCTGCAGGAAGAAATTGTAACTTCTATCTGAAATACTGAAAATGCTAGAAATGTTGGAAATGAAATCTATTCTATTCTAACCTATTCCACCTCCTGAGTGGGCCCCCTTGGTCAATTTTTGCTAAACTACTAAGACAAAACGTAAACCAAGAACTACTTCATTGTATTTCAAAATCTCATTTCATAGAAACAATACATGGAACTTGAAATAGATTGTTGTATAACAGTTTCCTTCCAAAAACTTCTATCTCTATCTTTTCTAGCTAACTTCAAACTATCGGTCCAATCCCTATATATAGAGGATCAAACACTTATTACAAAAATAGAAAAGAAACTATCTTGCTGAAAACATGCCGGAGAAGAAGATGGAAATGCAACAGCCCGTGGTGTGGGTAATAAAGCTTGGGCAACCAGTTCAACATAATAAAGTGCAGAGGGAATATAGGCACACTACATCCCCGCATCCTGGAATAATGGCTCCATTGTAGCAGTTGTGTTTCCTGGTGCTGTAATGATCACTCTATCATAGTTTATCCTCAACAGTCTTCCTTGAATGTTGTCGACCACTCTCTAGCCGCTTTCTCTCTTGTCAAGTTAGTTATGATGTTGAAATATTCATGCAACAAGCTTAATCAAATTAAATATCCAAATATTAGAACATAGATTCTGATGGTTTTATGAAATACTGCACTATATGTATAATATTAGCAAAATATGTCATAAACATCTACCCATGGTTTATCAATTCTATCTGGACTTTATCACAAGTTTTGACTGGCTAGGCTCTCAAATGTTTTGTCAAAAACTAGAACAAGGTATTAAAATTATACAAAATAAAGGCAATAATTTGGCCTTATCAAGGAGTATTACTGGAACAAGAGGATGAAACAAAGAAATAAAGAGCTATCTACTACATCAGTAGAACACTAGTCACCTATGAGCTCAATTAGTACATTATTGAGAAAGCATACTTAGCAGTCATCTTCACATCACAAAAATTGAGACATTACATGTTGTCACATACGGTAAGGCTCATTGCAAAGATAGATCCTTTAAAGTACCTTCTAAGAAAAACAACATTAACAGGACGATTGGAAAAATGGGTCCTCATTCTAAGCGAATTTGACATTGAATATGTGGACCGAAGAGCTATTAAAGGACAAGTCCTCGCAAATCAACTAGCTGATTCACCACTCCAAGATGATGAACCTTAAGGATTGAATTCCCTGATGAAACAATCATGTATTTAACTGAGCATTCATGGAAGATGTATTTTGATGGTTCTTTAACACAACAAGGCTCTGGAGCAGGAGTTTTATTCATAATTCCTCAAGGTTACAAGATACCCAAGTCCTACAAATTGATGTTTCCATGCACAAACAACATTTCTGAGTATGAAGCATTGGTAAACGGTCTTAAGCTTTCCATGGAATGGAAAATTGTAGAGTTACACGTTTATGGTGACTCCCAACTCATCATTAATCAGGTCAATGGAGACTATCAAACGAAAGATGAAAAATTGATGCCCTACAAGCAACTGGTGGATGACTTAAAGAAGTATTTTGTCTTCATCACTTTCCAGCAAATACCTAGAACAAAGAATAAGGCTACAGATGCTATGGCTACCTTAGCATCTATGCTACAACTGGAGAAACATCAATTCTACTATGACTTCTTGGTGGAAGAACTATCCTACCGTGCCTTTAATACCCCTGAATACCAAGTAATCTATGCTTTGACCACCCAAGACCATTCCTGATATGCTAAGATCATTTCTTACCTAATTGACCAAACTATTCCCAATGATCTATCCCAAAATGAGAAAAGAGCCTTGATTAGGACAACATCGCATTATGTCCTTGTAACTAATAACTTATATAGATGAGGTCTTGATGGTACACTTCTTAGATGTTTAGAACTTGAAGAGTCTGATCTCGCATTAAAAGAAGTCTGTGAAGGTGTATGTGGATCACACTCGAATGGCTTTTCATTGGCAAAGAAGCTACTCAGAGTAGGTTACTACTGGCCTACAATGGAGAAAGATGCTAATCACTTTTCAAAAACATTTCATAATTGTCAGGCACATGGAAATCTCATCCATGCTTCTGCTAGAGAACTTATTCCTTTCATAACACATTAGCTGTTTTAGCAATGGGCCTTTCACTTGGTTGGACAAATATATCCCAATTCTTCAAATGGACACAAATTCATCATTACGACCACTGAGTATTTTAAAAAGTGGGTCGAAGCCGTACCGCTAATTAAAGCCACTAGCAAATAGGTGGCTATGTTTATTCTGAACTACATTATCTATAGATATGGGATACCCTCTTCAATTGTAACAGACAATGGGGGCCAATTTAAAAATCAAGACATTGATGACCTTTGTGAACAGTTTCACATTACTCAACATTGCTCCTCAATCTATTACCCTCAAGGTACTAGACAGGCTAAGGCATCTAACAAGAATATTCTCAAAATCCTACACAGAACTGTGAGTAAGTCTGGCAGAGAATGGCATCTACAACTAAATCCAGCACTATGGGCCTACAGAGCAAGCATTAGAACACCAATTGGAGCCATGCCATTTTCTCTTGTCTATGGCACTGAAGTAGTACTACCTATTGAGGTTGAAATACCATCTTTGCGGATATATTTATAAGGTCTTGTAACTGATGAGTAGTACTGCATAGATAGGGTGAATTCTTTAGACCTACTTGATGAGCGCAGACAACAGGCGTTCGATTATCTAAAGGTGTACCAAGCATGAATGTCCAAAGGGTACAACAAAAAGGTAAAACCATGACATTTTAAAGTGGGGGATCTCGTCCTGAAAGAGAATCCTAAAAACCAACCTAATAAAGAAAAGAAAGGAAATTTTGAACCTAACTAGTTGGGACCTTATATTATTACTGCAACTTTTGGGACTGGAGCTTATCAACTGGCTACACCTGAAGGAGACATTCTCCCTGATCCTATCAACACTCTACATCTGAAGTTGTTCTATGCTTGATGTATGGCTAGCAGAGCCTATACAGTGAGACAAAAACATTCAAAAAATTGATCCTGAAGAAATTCAAAAACAACAAAAAAAGGCCTGAAGAAAGTTATCCTTGGTGAAAACCTGGTAAAAAGGCGTCTTGATACTACAAAAACATTCAAAAAAGAAAAAAAAACAAAAAAATTGAAAAAGAGAAAAGTGCCTTGATGAAAACCTAGTAAAACAGGCATCTTGGTAGCAAAAAGAAAGAAAAGATCTTGCCAAGTGGTGAAAACCTAGCAATCAGGCATCACTTGTGTTTTGCACTCCCTCTATCAATACATTATTGATACCAAGCCTTCATGATTACACCTATGCTAAATGTTGACTTTCTTTCCTTCCAACAATCTTATCCTTGCTTGGGATTTGTCTACTCTTTTGTCTTAGGGAACAAATCATTCTACATTGGGGGCTTCCCAATACTTGCACCAAACTGTCACTTTCATGACACAAGGATGACACAAACATTGCACTAACATGAATGGTATTCCTCAACACTAGTTCGGCTTGCGAACAAGACAAGGTTACACAGACAAGGAACACATATTGCTTAAATTCCACATTTTGATTGATGAATCTCTACTACTCTTGAACAATGAATCAAAAGTATTTTTCAATACTACTTAAACACTGTTTGATCTTGGTTTGATTATGACTCTTTTATGTTCTGATGATGATTCAACTAGGGGCATTTAAGAAGTTATGAATTTTATTTGATTGATTTGCAATTGACGATTATTATGTCTTCTGAGTTACTCCATGACATCTGCGCAAAGACAAAGAGTCACAAGGACAAGGGGGCATAATGTTTTCTTGGTTTTCTGCATGTGGTTATTGTTTTGAATGATCCTATAAATTTCACCTAACTTGGATGTTTTTGGTAAGAGCTGCCAACATGAGTGGATAGCTGCATATATTTCGATCTTTGTTATGTATAAATTACGGTGAGGTTGAAACAATTTCCTTGTCTATTTTCTGGAGTCAGATTCTCACTAATGTATATGAATCATAATGTACCCAAGGCTATGAATTTTCAATGTCATTGCGGGTCCAATATCTTACCTTATACATAATCTGATATAGTAAAAGGAAGGTGACTAACTTGTTATCCTAGCTTCTATGCCTTGATGCCTATGTCTATTTCTGACATTCCATTCAATAAACATAGTATTCATACTTTCATTATATCAGTGGGTATTAGTGATGGTTGTACTATCTGGTGGTATCCATTCTAAAAAAAGCGCCCAATGATGATAAAATGTTACAATATCTTCACATCAGTGACAGTCCTAAGCGTCTGCATGTAGTTGTATTTAGAGATTGCATAATGATTTTTTTAAGGGGTTTGAGCTTACAATCAATTCTATTTTTCATCTGAAATCCAAGTTGATTACATCATCTATATTATTGATATTCATGATTCCCAAACTCTCTGATCTATCGGGAACAAAATTGAACTCACATTTTAAACATGATTAACTTGGCACTCATGTGTTTTCTCAAGAAAACACACCTTCTTTCTTCACTTCTTCTAATCTATTCTTTCTTAACCTAACCACTCCATGCAAGAGATACATCATTTCAATAGAGGGATTTTATTCTTTTTCATTCGATTTCGTTCCCAAGGGGGCATGATCACACTATCATCACTTAAATTTTTTGCTCAAAACAACATTAAAATGACTTCATTATCAAAAAACTAAAAGGCATGACAGTTCGTTGACTAAATTAGAACTGTTGGTTTGAAGGCTTTGGTTCTCACAAGCTGGATATCCTATGTCCATTTTTTCTTAGATTATTATTAAGCTCCTGGTAGCTTCATACTGAATTTTGGATGACAACCAAGTTTTGAATCAGTATTATCAATCTTTGGATGACAACCAAGTTCAGAATTGATATATTTAAGATCTTTGCTTATTGACCTTTTTTCAATCAAGTTCAAATTAAATTCTATCAGTTTAGTTCAATCAAGTGCGAGACTGATCTCATCAGGCATTTCGTTTGAATGTGAGAGAAATTCTCAACCTTTTTGAAGTCAACATCAAAAACTTTCTTTGAATCAATGCGTTGCTCGCACATCAATTCAAAGAGGGGAAAATGTAACCACCTAGATTTGGTCTGCTCTGACTATAGACCCTATTTTCCCTAAGTGTGATCATACCCCCAATTATGTCCAAATGACCCTGTTACTGCTTGGCATAATTCTTTCCAAATCATATCTAATCTCCAATTTTATTAATCACTTTAGCCAATCAAATCAATTCATTTCAAATCATACCTAGCTAAGGTAATTAATCTAAAAGGAATTAATGAGATCCTAATTATACCTCATCACTTGCAAAATCAATCCCCTAGTCTAAATTGATTCAATTTGGCTATAGTCCTAATTAATTATCATAAAGCAACCAAAAGCTTAAATGATTAATTAAATCCCTATTATTGAGTGAATATATTATTACAACAATTCATTTCATTAATATTCCCTCAAACCTAACCAATCTCAACTACCCAACCATGAGTTCAAACTCATCCCAACCCCTTCTCACATGCTGATTCTTCTTAATTATCTAATTAACCCTAATTAGCTAATCCTCCCTCCACTCATTCTCTCTCCTATCTTCTCTATCTTCTTGATCACATCCCTTAACCCCTAATCATAATCCTAACCCACCTCCTAATGTTGTCACATTCCATTAGGGAGTGATTAGGAACCCAGCCCACTTGAGAGAGTCAACTTTCTCAAGCTTGACTCTCTCCAAGTCCACCTTCTAAGGCTTACCTCTTACACCCACACCATGCCTCTTGAATGCTTGCATTCAATGCAAATTCCTTCAACCATGCCTCATTAATGCCTTGGGAATTAATTCCTCTTACATATCATTAATGGTTTTTACACCTCATTAATGACCCTTGTCCCCCCTCTCTCTCCTCATTTCTTCTATAAATGGGATGGATTTTGAGCTCAAATGGCCCTTAATTTTTGAAGTCTTTTATTGTTGAATCTCTTAATCTTGAAGAGTTAAAAGCATCCTTATGCTACCCATATTTGGAGAATTGAAGGAGCAATCTCATGTTTCTCATGTTTTAGGGACTTTCATAGTGCATTCTAGCTCATTTCTTAGTTATATTGTTATCATCTTCATTTCTAAAGCTAGATTGCATGTTTCTCAATCATTTAGATTATTTTTCATTTGAATCTTCCATTCTTAGGTTGTATTTGTTACTGGAATATGCATAATCTGAGGGCTATTATGTCATTTTTCATACTCCACCTAGATAGGAAGCAATAGATCGATTTTGGTGATTGCTATGTTTGCTAACCCCTTGTTTTCACTAATATAATGATCTATTAAAGTGTTGTGTCTCTCTTAAAAGGTACAAAAATCACACACACAACCAGCGCTATATTTTCTACCCAGGTAGAATGGTGGATAGGGTATATGATCCTTGCTTTTAGCATTCTGTCAACTTCTCTAAATATTGCATCAACAACTTTGGGATTGTAATTCCTTTGTTTTTTCTGAATGGGGCAGCATCAGGTTTTAGGGGGATTTGATGCTTAAACTTCCCATTCATAAAGCTCTTTAAATCTTCATAACTCTAGGTGAATACGTCTTGGTATTCTAGGAAAATCTTCCTAGCTTCTTCCCTTTCTTCCTCTGTATAACATCTCCCAATATTGATTATTTTGGGATCCTTTTCACTGCCGATGTTAATTCCCTCATACTCGCCAGTGGTAGGACCTCTTTCAATTCTCTTCTTTTTAACAAAAGTATCATGTATTTTGAAGAGTTTTTCAAGTGTAACTAAGTGGGGGGGAATGATATTACCTTGTAGCTAGATGATATCTAACTTATCTTTCTTCTGTTTGCTATGACAGTTTCCCTTATGACTATTAGGGGCATCTTTATGGAAATCACCACCACTCTCTAAGAAGAGGAGGTTTTTGTCCTCCTTGAACACTTGCCAATCTTCCACGTTGTCAGGTACGAATGGTCGATACATGACCTCTACTTGGTATTTCTTATCTTTGAACTATGGGTAAGGAAGGAGTAATGAGGTTGATACTGCTAAAGAGTATGCCTTGGAATTTAATTCTCTCGGTACACATTTGATAAAGAACACATCCAATGCTTCTATCTCATCCCATACTTTGTTTCTATAGTTCTTCAATATATGATTCTTTATGGAGTATTGGTTTTTTACTTGGCGTACAATTAGCTCAGCATCACCACGAGCTCTCAAGATCTTCACACCTTTTTCCTTTGCAGCTATAATCCCTAACAAAAGGGCTTCATACTCGGCAGTATTGTTGGTGTTCCCAAACTCCAATTTATAAGCGATGGGTTCACATATGTCGTCTAGTGATATCAGAACTATGCCTGCACCAAATCCTGATGATGCACAACTGCCATCAAATTCAAGAGTCCAGATCTGTGGTGGTATTTCTTCAGTAGACCTCTTCTCCAGGATCCATCTCCTCATCATGATCAATAGTGAACAACATATAATTACCACATTCCAATTCTTGATACAGAATTTGAGCTTTAGGGTCATCAAATTTCAACACTGTGAACTTAGCTTTTTTCTCTGGGACCAATTTTATCTTTTTGTTGCCCACTAGCATTAAATCTTGGGATCTATTGATGGGACTTTGTGATCGGGTCCACCAATAGATGTAAATTGTCACCGGGTACCAGGGCAGCGGCCAACTTTGCCTGTAAAGGTTGTCTACGGAAATGAGATTCCCCGGGCATCCAAGCACGTGAGAGTCGGGTCTCGATAGTGTGGGGCTCAATTGGGAAATGTGACTATTTTGTTTGAGGGGGATAGCTGGTTATCTTAACTTGTCTTCTCCATGGATTCAAGTAAATGGCATTTCCTGCAAGCATGCATTCATTAAACAAATAAACTTCAAAAGATACTACAGGGTTAGAAAAATTTCATATACCTATAGTTATACTAAACATTCAAAACATCGACAATGCTCTAACACACTACACTAAATAGGGAAGAAACACAGAGCCATCAAATCATATTTAATCAATAGCGAAGGAAAAGGAGGTCGTTAAAGTATCAGAGCAAAGGACATAAAGAACACAAAGCATAAAATACTGTTAACCCAGAAGTCAGAATGCTAACAACGTCATTGATAGAACTCTTCCTTCTTCATTAATATCTCTTCCAGCAAGCACTGGTGCGTGTTACAATGGTGGCTCCAAGGGAGCATTTAACTACTGAAAGCTTAGAAACTATGGAGCATTGAGCTCTACAACTAAGAACTGAGAAAACCAAATTGCTATTAGCTATGGACTGCAAAATCATCAATTTCGCCGATCCTTGGAATGAGGTTGGACTTATTATTTATACACATTATTTGACCTAAAACTTAACCTAACTTATTTTACACTTTACAATAGAATACTATTTACGGTGGCTGGTACTACCTGCGCCACGCTACAAAAGACCTCAACACGGAAAAGGTCTAACATGTCGGAAGAATAAGACAAGAAAAGAGGAGTGGAAGAATCAGCCTCGAGAAGAGAGCTAGGAGGAGAAAGAAGAAATATGATCCCCCAAGGATCAAGGCTACATGCCTCATAAATGGGAGGGTGGCTCATTGTCTTTGATGTGCCAAGTGTAACGTTAAAGCAGCGCCTTAGGAAGACCATCTGTCAGAACCTTCTTGTCAAGCTGACGTGCCTTGTTGCAGTTACCTACCTTCTGACAACCTTTATTAACCGCCTTCAAAGTGACTGATCGGCCTTGGGAACCGAGACATGGGTCACTTAAAGAATACAAAAATGTGGGATCTGGAATTTCAAGATCCGGGAACTTACATTCCAAAAGAATTAAAGAGTACAACTAACACACAGTTGGCGAGATTCTCTGGACTCCGGAGAACTTTATTTATCCTTATGATTTTTCCCAAGCCTCCAACACTTGGCCTATGCTTTCTTCATCTATATCTCTAATGTTGTCCCATCGACTGCGGACAGCCTCCAATGCCTCTTGAACATCTTTAGCCCTGCTCCAAAATTCATCCACCATCTTGATGGCATCATGTGATCGAATCATTGTCTTGGACAATCTGGATAACCTTCCCTAGTCAAAATCTCCAGCAAGCAGATATAGGGACTCTATCCACTCATCAAATTTCCTGAGGACATAGTCCTCCAGGGTACATGTTCTGGTGGTGAAGGGATCAACTTGCGGTACTCTAGCCACAAATGCTTGAAACAAACCCAAGGGGTATTGGGCCCCTATTACTTTCTCTTTCAGGGCCTTAACCAGTTCCTTGCATACCTCAGCTCTGAGGACAAGTCTAGAGTACCGGGCCTAGAGGGAATCATATGATTCATCTCCCAAAATCCCTACCTCTGTGGCAACTTCTTCTCCTATGTTGCACATTTCCTCCAGCCTGGCCTTTCATTTTTCATACTTCGCTAAATCTTGCTCCCATACGAGGGCGGAGCCCTTTGCCTAGCTGAGAAGAATGTCAACCCGATAAACGTCTGGGAGGGACGCTGCTAGAAATTGTCTCATGGCAGTCACTTGCTCGGCGGCCCACCCATCTATAGCTTGTGCATTTTTCTTTATGCTACATAGAGAATCCACATCACCCTGCACAAGCGGCAATTCAAAGGAAGGGGTTCCGGGGTGAACCTCAGCCAAAGGTTGTGTAAGTTCTGCCAGAAGCGCGAGGNTGCATTTTTCTTTATGCTACATAGAGAATCCACATCACCCTGCGCAAGCGGCAATTCAAAGGAAGGGGTTCCGGGGTGAACCTCAGCCAAAGGTTGTGTAAGTTCTGCCAGAAGCGCGAGGAGATTGGAATTTGTCTCTCTTTCCTCCTTCAGCTTCTGGCCTTACTTCATGTATCTAGCCTCTATCACCTTGGTGGCTTCTTTCAGTAAGTCCAATTCACCCTGTTTGTCTCTCCTCCCCAGTGCTACTTCTGTTATGTTGTAATCTTTGGGCCTTAAGGCCGCTACCTCTGCATCTGGTGTGGGTGTTACGATGGTTGCAACTATGCTACCTATCGGACTAGTCTGGAGAGTATGGATGGTTCGTGCTTTCTTGGGCCTTTTAGGCTCTGCATTCTTGGCCATCATCTTGACCAACAAGAGTATAACACCTGAGGTCGCTGCTAGGGCCTTTCTTTTCTTTGATTTGACCAGTCATTGGGGTAGCTAGGGTGACTTTGTTGTTAAGAGCTATTCACTGGGATTCCTTTCAAAATCTGGTGGCACATTCCCAGAATGTACATTGTCTTCGGGCTCTTTCTCCTACTCTTGTTCTGATTCCTTTTCTTGTTCCTTTTCTTATTCTCTGAAACCCTCAATATCTCCCTCCATGCTAGCATCTTTTGTTGTATTATCCAGAACCTTTTCTCTGGTCTCAACATTACCTATATTTTTAGGGACCTCATCCCTCCTGGCGTCAGCTGATTCTACATTTTCATTGTCTGGGACTCTTGATTGATCTATTGTTGCTGTTCTTGGGCCTTATCGGCCTCATTCATTAGAATATTCTCCTCCACTGGAACATCCTCTGGAGGTGGGTGAGGTCTCTAGCCAAAATTTAGCAAGGTGGCCACCATTACTACCTCACCAAATGTACTCTGGGGCACTTGATGACCCAGAGTAACCAAAGGTGTTTGGAGCGTGATGATCGAGGGTACGGTTAATATCATGGGTCTAGGTTCCCCGATCATTGGTTGCTCATCTATGGGTTTCCTTGGTGTGTTTTTGGTCTCTTGGACTGGTATCTTTTCATGTTTAGGCCCTATTTATACTTCTTCTTGGGCCTCTTGCTTTGATGTATCCTTTTCTTCTAGGATTTCCTTTTCTATGGGGGCCTCTTCTTTGTCCTGGGCTGCAATTTCCTCCACCGCATGACGTATGCCTTGTTGGAGGTCCATGACTTCCTCCGCTGAGAAAGTGTCATCAAAATCATCATGCGGGGGTGAGGAGTCCAAAATATCTTCTAGTTTAGGAGATTCCAAACTGACATCCACCAGGGGCATATCTAGCATACCGGGATTGGTGGTTGCACTTGGTGTAGGGGTCACCTTCTTCTTTCTTGTTAGCGGAGCCCCGATGTTCAGAATACTAGTAGACTCTGCCTCAACGAAAGTCTATCTACTCATCATTGTTGCCAACGACGGGGATCTCGTTGGCCAAGCAGATGCCATTGGAGCTACAAGGAGGCCGGAGGATACATGCATACTTATTTGTTGGTTGGCTAGCTTCGCCGACTCCATTTGTTGATGTAGCTGAGCCATCAGAAGGGTGGGAACTTAGGGAGGCACTTTGGGAACCAGTACACCCTCTTTCTCTTTCCCTTTGCTTGTGCTTGGTTCAGCGACCACGACAGATGAAGAAGGTCTGGCACTGACTGAAGAGGGAATGGCCCGTTGATCTTTGGCTTCTTTCGGGTGCTCTTATGACACGCTCGAGTGAAATACTAGTGACTTGCTTCTATAATAGGGTGACATACCCCTTCAATTTTTAGGTCCTTAGGGGTGGCCCAATCCACCAGAGGAAGATCTAGCTTGTCCAGTCCTTGTTCTTTATATGCTTGATTTTCCAGCAGCCCATCATCTGTAAAGCCTTTTGGGAAAGTCCAAAGGTCAAGTGCTTTCATGAGCCCTTTTCTCATTCGTGAATGTTGTCAGGCCCAGAGATCAAAACTATCTTGGCAGTTTGCCCAAAAGTCTTCAACATCTACTTCATGCGGTGGGGATGCCCAGGGAAGTGCTGCGGCAATCTTGCCGAGAGGATCGTAGTTCTTCCAGGCGTGGTGGAATTCCACTAGCCCCAGGTTCTTCAATTCACTGTTTTCCTCCCGAGTTGCGGTGAGGATGCATGTATAATTCCCATAGGAGAAAGGGAATGGGACATTGATGACCTTCTTCAATGTGAAGAAGGTGTGTAGATCCATCATCTGCCGGATAAACTCTAAAAGAATAATTTTGTCCGTGCAATACTGGGGAAGAAGATGGGGCTTCCTGTTGAAGCCTGTCACCCGAATGTAGGTGTGATGTTGGAATTGAATAAAATAGCAGCCATAGGAGCTGACCACAGTCATCGCCGCTTGTGATAGTCGGTACCCAGAATCCCGAGTAAGTGTTAGAATGTTGTGGTAAACGAAAGCATCATTTACACGATAGAAATTTGAGAAACTGAGTTCCCATTGCACTTGGGGATAATGATCCCATGGTGTCATTTGGCCTGGGCCATTTCCAAGAACCCCAACTGTTCCCAAACCTAGAAAAGCTGGTCGTTGTTATGCTAGTGCCCATAGCATGTATGATGTCATAGAGAACTTGGAACTTTGGACAATGCCCTTCAGCTGCTTGTCCACATAATTAGATATGAGGGCCGCCCAGTTGAAAGTCTGACTGTGAGTGGTGATGTAGTACAGAAAGTAATACATCCATGCCGAGAAATCCTAGGCATGGGGCAATCCAAAGATCCTACATAAAAACATAATGCCCGCCTGAATGGGCTCTTTGAACTCCCCACAGGGAATTTCCAACTTCATCCTCTTGAAATCCCTTTTTGGGATTTTTAGCCAGTGGTTGTTGATATGTTGCCTGGAAATAAGTTCAGTGCCCTCAAACTCCTGCAATGTCTAGAGTCGATTCTGGACAATGGATCCATTAAACTGTGGGATCCCTAGCCCCGAGGCAAAAGTTGCCACATCCAAGGTGATGATCATTTCTAGGTACTGTAGTGGTTGGGGATCTGGGAGTAAGACAGTCCGAGTTGGTGCGTTATACAATGTTGCTAGTTGAAGTATAAACTCTGGTGATTGCACCAAACAAGGAAAGTTTGTTGCCTTGGTGATGCCAGAGGCGGCGATCTGAGTGGCCAGATTATCTCTAGTGGCATTCAACCTGTAAATGGCTTGAATTAATCCTTGCATTTTCGCCCAAGGTCCTGGCCCTGTGTCCATTACTTCTTAAACTTTGGACTTTATCTTTGATCCCACAATGGCACCGTCCTTGGGATATTTGGAGGTCAAGGGAAACTTTTCCAACAACCTCTTGGCCTTAGTTTTGGTGGCCACTCGGGTGGATGTGGTAGGCAGCTTCAGGCTGGAAGGAGGGGTGATCACTTCAGACATCTTTGATCAACTTATCCGCAACCCGCAAGACCTGAGTACCGTTAGAACGTGATATATATAAAAGAATATTAGAACTCTGGAGAAATCGTCACCACCTTGTACCTGTTCAACAAGTGTTAGCATACATCAAAAATGTCCCAGAATACTTGTAATAAACGTGAATAGGACTCCGAGGAGAATCGAACCAAATAACAAGGGGAACGTAGGACAAGAAATTTCTTGAGACTTGGAGGTCGGATAATCTAGCTGTTATCATGCCAAAATGATCAGTAAGAAACTGTATTCGGCTGACGTGGGTTGGCACGTGGTCAGGTGGCAGGTGACATAAAGGCATTAATGGCGACAAGTGGGCTGACACTGGGTAAAATAAATGCCAGATGGGACATGGTTTGAATGCCCACTCATGGGAAATTAATCCTGCCATTAAGGTGATGAGACAAAGGAGACAGAAAGCCACCATGGCTCGAACCAACGAGGTGCCAAGTTCAAACCATGGCGACTCTATCTCAACTAGCTCACTCTCATCAGTGAAAATACATGACAGAGCATGAGGAAATCGCAAGCTCAGAAGAATATACAGGATATATACATACATAAAAATATAGAGGGCCGAAACACATATACACAAGATATACAACATTTACAAGCTTTTACAAATATATACAACTATACACATATATACATGAACTAGACTAAGACAATGTACATTATAAACATTAATCTACAACTGTGTAGAGGGCGGACAACCCTCTGGCAGAGCCAACCCACCAACGGGAGGCGAACCAAAAACAAAACATGAAACAGAAAAAAAACAGAACAAACAAAGACAAGAGAACAAAAGGGAACAAGGAAAACATGGAAGCAATAGGAAACCAGAGAACCTACCTAGAAATTCGTAGAAGAGTGGGGAAAGAGTACACCATGAGAACTCTCATAACAATTTGTACCTTCAAATGACCACAAGCATATACCTCAAACCAGCTGGTAACAACCCACTAAGCACAGAGTAATCACAACTTAATCACAGTTTAGTCACCTAAGAATCATTTTGAATGCACAAGTGTTTTGATTGCGGTAACTGTAAAAGTGGCATGTAATTTCTATTTATACCCAAGGTAAAAGCAATTTGCCTCTTTTCCCACAAAACTTCAGAATAGGAAAACCTCCATAATTTGGGCCTAGGGATTCCACATGACATACCTTCTTGCTAGAAGAAGACATCATGGAAGAGAATCCCAGAGTCTGAAATCTGGCTTTGGAAAGAACAACAAACTCTGGGACCGGGTCTCGGAGACATGAAAGACAAAAGAAAAAAGAAAACAAACCTCACAGGAGGGAAAACCTAGAGAAGAAAGCAAAGAAAAACAAAGAAAGAAAACAAGGCAAGACCCAAAAGCAAAAAAACGGGGGACCCAACATTTTGCACTGAAAATGTAGGGACGGGTATGTAGGGCATAACAGGACAAATCCAGCTTTATCTCCCCTCTAAGATCTTTGCAAAAAATCATGCTTAACATTAGACCATAACTAGTGGGTATATCAGCAATAAGGATTGTTAACAACATTTTATTCTCAGGGTGTGCTACCAGGGCCACTTGAGCATCTTTGATTTTTATGACCAAGGGTACTTTCTTGGAATCCATAGAGTAACACCTACCATGAGCTTTAGTGAGGGTAAGTCCTAAGGCTTTAGCCACAGTTGATGGCATTACATTGTCTGAGGCTCCAGAGTCTATTATGCAACTGCTTAACTTGCAACCATTAATATACAATGACACATAGAATGGGTCAGGATTTTGACCTGGGAAAGTAGCCAACACAGATGGCTCACCTTGCTCAATGGGGTCTAAAAATATAGATTCATTTTTTATGGTAGTCATAGCATTTTGATTTATATTTTGATTCCCTTCTGTGTAGTAATCTATGAGCTTTTGTAGTTCTACAGGATTGGACTTAAGATAGTCTGTAGGGGAAATTTGAATTCTGGAATCTCTACAAAATTGAATAATGTCAAAAGAGCTTTACTCCTTGCCTGGTTGTAGAATTCTCACTCCTTGATTGGCTTCTTTAGAAGTTGAAGTGGACACCTCATTATTCTTGGGCAAAGATGTGGGAGTAGGGCCTTTATCTTTCTGGCTCCGAGTTAGGACTGTATAGGAGGTTTCATCTATGGTAGCATAACATGTTGCTCCTTGTTCTGAACTTGATTCATATTCTAAATATAAGTTTTCAGAGTCGCCATGTGAATATGAATCTCGTTCAGCTCTAGACACTCCAACATTCCATTCGTCAGTTTGATGCATCTACCAAGCACGGGCTACATTGGGACAACTTTCTTTGTCATGATCTGTAGTTAAATGGAAAGCACATATGTTCCCCCTTTTAGGAGGAGCTTCTATAGCTAACCTCTATGGTGGAGCAGTCAATTGTAATGTCTTTCCATTGGCATTCCTCCCTTCATTGCTTCATCCAGGTTGTTCTTGAAAGTTTCGCTGATAGGGATTATTAAATCTGGGAAGCTGCCTCTTGAAGGCAATGAATTCATTAGATAACTTTTGAATCATCTCATCTGATGATGCAGTGTTATTAGTACTGGTCCTAGATTGTATCTCTCTTTTCCATTTTCCCGCCGATATCATGTGATCCTCTAACTCCACCGCAGTCCTTTGGGCAAGGTCCAAATTGGCCGAATTTATTCTTCTTAGATTGTAACTAATATTAGGAGGCATAACACTTATGAAAAATGTTTTCAAATTCCCAATAGTAGGCCTGTCATCCGTTGGGATGCGATTCACAAGCTTGTTAAATTTATCCACAAAATCTCTCCATACTAATAGAAGGCTCTTTCTTGATAGAGGTCAATTGTGTCAATAACGCATGTTCATCTTTGGAAGTTTTAAATCTCCTTTCAAAAGCAACCCTCATGGAAGCCCAATTTGTGATGGAGGAATTGGGTAAGTGGTGAAACGAATCGACAGCACATTCAACCAAGATTTCCATAAATAATCTGACGGCCACATCTTCTTCTTGTACTGCTAGGATATTAACTGAAGCAAAGAAGACAGCAATGTGCTCATCTATAGATACTTTCCCATCTCCAAAAAATTTAGGAAAGTTCTTTCTAGAACCTAAAGGAAGAGGGTTGTATGCTGCTAATTGCAGGGTCCAACTACAACAGCCCAAGGTAGAGCCATGGCTGCTTGGGGTAGATAGGGTGTTAGGTTGACAATGGGAGGAGCAACTACTCCGTGCAATGTTAACACTTGACAAGTAGTAGGCAAAAGAGATGATTTCTTAGGAGGTGAAGGAGGCCTACTTTTACTCTTAATACTCATGTTCTTCCAACGGGGCACTTCAAGTACAGAAAAATCAAGGTTGGCAAGTATCTCAAAAACTGGGTCTATGTCACCTTCCTTCTTTGCACTCCTAAGAAACCTCTTGGGCTCTAGAGCTTCCAACTAGACTTCTAGTCTAGTTTCATGCTTAGCTTGATGTTGTGCCCCTCTTACATTTATCCTTCCGATGGCATTTTCAAGTGCCTCCGTTCTAGCTTTCCCTTGTTCTAGCACTTGACTAGTGTTTCTATAGTGCATTGTATTTCTTCTGTATCTCCAGGCAAAAGTGTTTAATGAGGAAATGAGGTCCGCTTGATCATCTTGGAATCCAAGATTCAATTGGAGCACAGGAATTATGTTTTCATGGGGAAGCACCATCTTTCTCCATGATATCTGGTATAATGACTATTTGTATCCCCAACAGAGTCGCCAAAAATCTGTTGGTAAACAGATTGTTCTGCTTTGTTATAACTCTAAAACGCCCAAATACTGAAGAAACAATTGAGTACCACAGTTGGGAAATTGTAATTGTAAACTATTTTCCCTCTAAATTTAAAGGTATAGCTCCCTTATGTGAATGATCTTCAGTGAATTTTGATCTTTCCTAATCTAACAGGGGTATGTTCTTGACCCGAGAACAAAAGAGGCAAACCAAGCCAAACCTAGACAGGAAATGGCTTGGGCAGGACAAATTCAACTATAAATCTAGTAAATTCTGAGATTTCATCAATCAGATTAACTCCCAAAATTGGTAATGCATGAACAACTACTGAAAATGCAAATTCAAGACTAAAGATTAAAGATAAAATGATAATGAATCGATCTATATCACAGGAACATTTACCAAACTTAAGATAACAACAGATTTTCCCCTTACCTAGTTGTATCAAATCATAATACAAAACTCTGGTTTGAATACAGATTATAAATCCAACTTCAAAGAAACATTTGAATTCAATAGAAAGATAAATGCAATGCAATGGAAGAGATAAAACAATGGTATTTAGACATACAAGTTTGACTCAGCAAAATGCTATCTTTCACACCAAAATTTAGCCGACCTTTGTATTAACTTTTAGTATAGTACATATAGAGTTTGAGTGTTGACCGTTGCAAAAAAGGTAACCAAAATGGTTCAAATTCTTTTAAAAAGAAATGATAAATAAAGGTTTATCCATTACAATATCATCAAAATTTGGTACAAAGGGGAAAACTATCTAAGCTTTAGTTTCGTTTCCTTTGCCTGATTTAGCCCTATAGGCAGTGACAACTATGATAACTTGGATGAGCTCTTCGTGCCTGTTGACATGGACATTGGTATATCGGATGAGCTACCTGGAATGTTCCTTATCCAGGCCCTTAATTGCATCTGTTTGATCCTTCAATTCCTCCATAACTTTATAGATACATCCACTCAACTGCTGAAGTTCTGGCACCTTGTCCAAATGAGTGGGGGACTGCTTTATCAGCTTATGCACGTAATCATAAAATAATTTTTGTATATTAGCCAACCTGATCATCTCCTTTCCTTGTCCACTCATCTGTGATTCTGTATGTAGACTTTGAAGAATCTTAAAGCCTTTACTCTAATCCTCCTTGATCTTAACATCTACTTGTTGCAACCCTGTCTCAGCCTGGATAATCATCTCGGTTTTTAACTATAGGCTTTGAAGCCACTCAATTAGAGGTTCATCTCCTTTCTGTAGAATCTTGGCTTTTAATGCCTCCTTGGTCTTCATCTTTACTACTACATGAAGCGCCACTATGCATTCTTGACACTTTGTTCTCTCAGATGCGAAGGTTTGCAAGTTCTTCTCAATATTACTCCTTTCTGTCTCTAGTCTCAAGAGAGCAATACCCAATTTCTCAATGACTACTAATCCTTCGGATTCGAGTCTCTCGACCCATCTCTTGCTGATCTACATGAAGTGCCTATCTTCTTGCAGTTTGACTATTATGGCTTGACTCTCCGCGGTATTGGGATCAAAAGCGGTCTGAGTACTAGGAATGCTAGAGACTAGAGTGACCAATTGCCGGATGAAATTAATCAATTCATTGAATTTGGCCTTAATTTGTACCTTTTCAATTTGAGTACTTCCATCTCTTCTTTAATTACTACATTAGTGAATTTCCACCAATCCACTTTGGTACTGTGTTGAGCTAAGCCCATGTCAAATGAGTGTAGCTCAAAATCTGAAGGGGTTAAATCTTCAAACCAGCCCTCCTTAATGGGTTTTGCTACCTCCATAGTGAAATGCCCAGTCTCTGGGTCTCTACCCAATGTGGACAGTGTCTTCATTTTCTTATTCTTCACTGTAGCGGTCCCAGGTTGCAAGGCTTGAGCTAAAGTATCTTTGCTGGAAGCTCCTTCTTCTACCCTCTTTCTTTTGCGTTCCAGGGTATTCTCTATCCATGACTCGGCACTGGTGACCTTGGTAGCAGAGACCAACTCTTCTATAAACAACTTCCTGATGACCAGAGGGGTAGCTTTAGGCCTGGAAGCAAATGGATTTATCGAGGTAGGAGAAGAGGACACCAATTTGGCGACTGAAGCAACTTTCTACCTTTTCCCGGCTCCTTCATCTGATTCTGTGGTTGAGGAGGTATCCTCACCCACCTCTACTATGACAAGGGACCCTCTCCTTGGAGAATCCTGTGTTGAATTTTTGAATTTTGCATCTTTAGCAATAGTTTTAGCCAATTGGTCAGGTTCTGCACCTTTAGCAGGCTCTTCTGTTGGCTTGGCCAAGTCTGTGGACACTCCTTCTTTTGTTGACCCTATATTCAGAAGCGGACCTTCTCCAGATGTCTTCTTTGGTTGGACTTCTTTCTCAGTAGGTTCATTACCTCCCCCGGCTGGCTGAGATGAATCTTTGGCCGTAGTTGGGAGTATCACTAAAGAAGTTGTTGCAATGCTTGAAGTGTCATTTGTCGGGGTCCTTTGAGTGGGAGGCTTTATTTCTGACCTCTTCCTCCTTCCTGCAGTCCACTCAACCCATTTTTCTATCCTTTTGTAAATGCCACCCATTAGAGTCTACAAATTAGTGATGGCTTAATCCATCATGGGCTCGGAACTGATAGGAGTAAGCTTTATCTCTTCTAGATATGTATCATCATGCATGTGGTTGCCATCATCTTCTAGTCCCTCCACTGCTATGTTAACTTTGAACTTTTTGATTTGTTCAATAGTTAACCAGGCGTAGAATCTCTCTCTTCTCTCCAAATCATCTCTGCAATTGGCCTAGTAGTCTTTAATATCTTCTACATGATGGATAGCTCATTTGCAGGTAGTCACGAGCATAATTAACAAGGTCATATTGTGGCCTCAGAACATCATAAGTTTCTAATGAAAACCTCTTTGAGAAAGTCTTTAGAACATTCTTCGCTTCAGACCGGGATGCACAACTATAGGCTCTGATATTCATGGGGAAGTCATAGCCCTTTTTCTTAGCATCGGTACAGATCAAATTTACTTGAAGCACTTGCCTCATCACCTCCACCAGCACGATCATGTCAGTAGGATATCTGGGCAGCTTAAAAGGGAAGTCATCGAATACTGCAAGATGACTATATGAGAAACCTCTAAATTGAATGAAATAGAATCCAAACTGGCTAATGAAAGCCATGTCCTCAGGAGAGAATCTCCTTTCTGGACAACCTTGCAATTCCTTTCACAACCTCATTGTAAATGCATCATTTACTCAGAGATACTCAACATAACTATTATGTAATTGCAAAGAGGGGAAAAATTTGTAGCTTTTAACATCATCAGGAAATTCCTCTAATCTAGGGAGCCCTGGCCAAATTTGGATCATGACCAATATATACATTAAAACTGAAGACAAATAGAATTCATTTTGATGTTTGGCTCTATCTAGGGCATTGGCTAGATTTTTGCTTACCATAAACGCCCAATCAATAAAATGGTGTTGAGAGATGATCACCTGCACCAAAAAGAAATGATGGTCTACAAAATTGAGTGCCTCACTCTCACCTCTAATCCTGTGGAGTAGCACCAGAATGTCTATCATTTCTGGCTTCAGGTTAGTGCCATATAGTGTTTTTGGAAGCTTCCCTTTGGCACTTCTAGGTCCTTGAAACCATGTCTTCATTATCTCCTTCTTCCATACTGACTTCCTAGCTATATATTCAGTCACTGCCCGACTGTATTTCATTTATGAATACTCAGCTTGCTCTAGGATGCGAAGTGAGTTCTGAACCGATTCTCTATCAATAGAGAGAAACATTGTATCGTCGGGCAAGAGGATTTGATTGGTATCTGGGTTGTATCTAGCTATGCATTCCCGGATCAATTCAGGGGCTTGAACGGCCATGGGAAAACCAGCAGCTTCAAGTAATCCGCTCTCCTTCAGCTTCTCAGTGATGGGGTGCATTTGGTCCACTCTTAGCCTGTTCTAAAAGTTTTGCATATCAAAGAACTTTAAAGATGTGTCTGAGATCTTATGCTAGTCATAGGTGATGCCATTCATTCCATCGAATCCCATAAATCTAGAAGCCATACCTTGAGTAATTTGATTCAGGAATTAAGAATATCTCTTAGGAATGCAGGGGCTAAGAATGATTAGTATCAGAGGATTCAAATTCAAAATATTTGTCAAACAAATGGTAGCTCCTGTTCGTAACCTTCAACTGATTGAATAACTTTTGATTTCTTACCGTTTAATGGCCTAGTTCCCGCGCCACATGAATGAAAAGACCTAAACATTAATGAAAAAGTCTGTTATGAAGTAAAACAACTTTATTTGAATTAATTTATTTTCTCCTATGGGCCATTAAGAAATGTCTTTTCACTTTAGTAACCATAATGGTAACTTTCCTGAGGTAGTGGAAAATTACTTTTCTGCTTCTCCTTTGGGCGGAGAAATGCTTTTGGAGTGCTCTTTGTTTGAAAATTTGCTGAAAGATAATTTTAGCCTGTTGGGATGTTAAAATGATATTAGTTAATCTCAATGGCTTTCTTCATGCCTTGGTTTACTTGTGAGATTGATTTCCCTTCAAAAATCCTTCATCATAGTTGCTTGGCGAAAAATGTACCTCACAGGTCGAAACCCGCCTGTCGTAACAGTGGAGAATCCATTTTTCATTTTTTTGCCAGCAAACTTATCTCTTAGATTTCTTTCTATTTCATCATTCCTCTCGGCCTGCAGAGGTGTATTTCTGACACAACAGTCCTTCTAAGCCCAACTGATCCATTTTAAAATTGAATTGACTGCTGAGACATCATTGAATAGCCATCTACAGAGAACGCACTCTACTAATGATTTTATGCAAGTGGAGAAGGCCGAAACTAATTTTTTGCCAATGAAGTAATATGGAGTATTCAAGCTATTGATTTAAAAATCACAAAGATAAATGTTACAAATCTCTGAATTGTGACCTTTATTGGATTCTGGAGTCCTAAACTTACTTGATTAAACATGACTTTAGATGCCAAATTCCCTCCAGCTCATAAAGGGGAAGTGAAATTGGGGAAATCCAATAAAGGTGTCCTAGCCTAAGGAGCAATCTATAATTAGACTCTAGAAGTTCACGACACTTTCAAGATCTACTACTACATACTAAACATCCACTTTTGTCTAAAGATATGCGGACCAAAAGTGGAGCAACAACACTCTCTAAGATCTTAAACATAGAAAACATCATGAATGCGAGTTAAGTTGGGAGACAATGCAAGATGTTAAGAAATTGATCCTATCCTCTCAAGAATATCAAAAGGGCCTACAAAGCGAGGTTCCAAATTTAAACCCTTTCCATAACGGATCAAACTCACCCGTGGACACACTCTCAAGAATACCCTATCACTAATTGTGAACTGTCTATCCACCCTATGAGCATCTGCATACTTCTTCTGTCTATTATGGGTTTTGATCAAATATTCTCGAATGCGCTCTACCTACTACTCCATATCTTGAAGCATCTCAGGACCTAACAAAATACAATCCTCTATCCTATCCCAACTCAAAGGTGTATGGCAAGAACAGTCATACAAAGCATAAAATGGTAACATACCAATAGAGCTATGGTAACCATTATTATAAGAAAAATCAACCAAATACAGATAATCCTCCCAGTAAGTCTGTTTTTCCATAACATACATCCTCAAAATATCCTCTAATACCTAATTGACCTACTCTGTCTGACCATAAGTCTCAGGATGATATGTCGAACTAAAAATTTAGTTGTGCTCCTAGATCGTGTTGCAATAATGTCCAAAATGCAGAAGTGAATAATAGATCCCTATCTAATATAATCTTGTGGGGAATATCATGTAGTCTCACAATGTCTTACATAAAGACTCTAGCCATTGAAGTTATTGTATAAGATTATCTCATCTTAGAAAATTGTGCCACCTTGGTCAACCAGTCAACAGTGATCATGATAGCATCATGTCTGCGAGGAATCATAGCCAAACCCATTATGAAATCCATTGAGATGATATCCCATTTCCATGACAGAACATGATTAGGTTGTAAAATATCTATTGGATGCTGGTGGTCTTCCTTAACCCTCTAACACTCTAGACATCGTGCCACAAAATCAATAATATAACGTTTCATATTGGACCAATAATAAAGTTGTCAAAGATCCGCATGCATCTTCTTAACACATGGATGTGTCGAGTAAGGTGCACGATGAGCGTCAAATAGAATCAATGTACAAAGATCATCTGATGGGGGTACATATATCCATCTCATGTGACGCAAAAGATCATCTATCTCTAGAACATAACCTGCAAATTTTCCCTCTAAAGGTCTCCCTGATTCAATATTTGTGCTCACTTCCTGATACCAAGTATCTGCAAGAAGTGCCTAGAGTATACGACTCTAAAAATCTACACCAAGAGTCAATGCCAATATCTCATGCCTCCTTCGACTCAAGGTGTCATCTACCACTTTCTCCTTACCCTCAATATACTTAACTTCAAAGTCATACTCACAAATAAATCCATCCATCATCTTTGTCTAGCATTCAAATTACACTGGGTAAATATATACTATAGAGTGTGGTGATCACTATGAAGATCAAACTGATGTCCCAATCAAAAATGTCTCCATCAAACCAATGCATGAACTACCACTGCTAACTCAAGATCATGTGTAGGATAATTCAGCTTGTGATCCTTGAGTTTGCAAGATTCATAAGCAATCACACATCCTTGTATAAGTAGTGCCCTTATATGTTCCAAAGAAGAATCAATACACACCATGAAATCACCCAATAGATCAGGTACTGCTAGAATAGGTGCAATAGTCACATTGTTCTTGAGGTTTTAAAAAGCCTCTTCGCACTTATCTATCCAAAAGAACTTCTTCCCTCCTCTGAAGAGAAGTGATAGGATGAGCAACTCTGGAGAAGTTATAAATAAATCGGCAGTAATATCCAACCAATCCCATGAAACTATGAAATTTAGACACATTAGTGGGTGCTGGCCAATCCACTATTGTCTGAATCTTTGAGGAATCCACTAAGATACCCTCACCTGAAATCACATGGCCTAGGTATTGAACTTTTGACTGAAAGAAGTCACATTTTGCCGCATTGTCATACAACTGATTNGAAGTGATAGGATGAGCAACTCTGGAGAAGTTATAAATAAATCGGCAGTAATATCCAACCAATCCCATGAAACTATGAAATTTAGACACATTAGTGGGTGCTGTCCAATCCACTATTGTCTGAATCTTTGAGGAATCCACTAAGATACCCTCACCTGAAATCACATGGCCTAGGTATTGAACTTTTGACTGAAAGAAGTCACATTTTGCCGCATTGTCATACAACTGATTATCCCAAAGGCACTACAAAACATGTTGCACATGTTCCTTGTGCTCTTCTGGGGATTTATAATATATCAATATGTCATCCAAGAAGACAAGAACAAAGTGATCGAGATAAGATTTGAATACTCTATCAAGAACATGAATATTTATGGAGCATTCATCAAGCTAAAAGGAACTATTGTGAACTCATAATGTCCATAGCGATGTGGAACATAGTCTTTTGAATATATGCATCCTAGATACGCAACTGATGATATCCTGACTTGAGATATATTTTAGAGAACACGTTGTCTCCCTTTATCTAATCAAATAAATCATCAATCCTTGGCAGAGGATACTTGTTCTTGATCGTTACCTTGTTCAATTGTCTATAGTCGATGCACAAGTGTAAAGATCCATCCTTCTTAACAAAGAGTATAGGTGCTCCCCACGGGGAAACACTCGATTGAATGAAACCCTTTACCAAAAGATCTTCTAACTGAAGTCGTAGTTCACTCAACTCTTGAGTGGTCATCTGATAAGGAGCTCTAGAAATAGGTTTTTCTCCTAGAATGAGGTCAATATAGAAATCTATGTCATGCTTTGGTGGCATACCTGAGGTATCACCTAGAAAGACATCTATAAATTCCTGAAGAATAGGATGGTCAAGAGTCTTTTCATCTATCTTAACTTCATCCAACTCATTCATAAATACAATAAAAACTTGATAACCCTTTCGCATTCTTCGCTTGAGTTTCATGGAAAAAATCATATGAAGGAAAATAGGACATTAAATACCCAAAATCTCAATGTCCTTACCAACATCATCCTTTCATCTACTAAAATTTTATCTATAATTAAAGTTGGCTCCATGAGATCCTAACCAATGCATTTCAAGGACAACATCATATGATCCCAAATGAATCACACAAAGATCCACTAAGGTGGTGAATTCACCCAAGTTCAACTCACACTTATGCACTAGAGAATTTGTTGGTACCCTTGCCCTAGAGGATAACTCTACTTACCAACTTATGTCCTACTTTACTACCACAAGACCACATCACTCTACTACAAAAGGAGATATAAAAGAATCTGTAGCTCCTCAATCAAACAAGATAGAAAGATAAATACCTCTAATAGCACCCAAAGTTTCCATAACTATGCCCTGGAGCTCTGCCTAGTGATGATCCACAACTCCAAATACCTTATGAGATCTACCTACATCTCCTACTATAGGCTTAGAAGTTGTGGCCCTCTGCCTAGAAAATTGTGGTGCATGCTAAGAATAGTTCACTATAATGTGTTCAAATTGACCATAAGTGAAGCAACCACCACCTCTACTATAACCTCTCCCAGAGGAAGGTGCACTAGACTACAGATAGTTTCCTCTAATAGCTACTAAATGTTAGCTCTGTGTTGGTTGACTAGACTGGTTGTGCTTGTTGCGCTGAAAGTTATGAAAGCTCTTCGATTGAGAACAATCACTCTGAGATGGAGGATATGGACCCTTCTGCTATTGATTTTGATTACCCCTAAATTGATAAAAAAGTTTCTTGAGGTTCCCAACCCCTTGAGCCTGATTACCTCTAAACCCCAAAGAAGCAGATCCCCCAGTTTGAACACTCATCTGACCACCATGACCAAAATTTTGATTTGTCTCTACTAGAGTAGCTTTATTAACTATCTCCTTGAGGTTCTTAAGTTTCAAAACCTTGGCTTCCCCAATGATGCGACCATTAATCCCCCTAATGAAATACTAAACCATCAGTGGAGACTTATCATTAAACCTTGCATATGGTTTTAGCTCAAAAAAATTGACGCTCATACTCCTGAACTCTCACAGATAACTCTCGCAAATTGTGGAATTCATCTATGCACACCTGCTGCTATTGGTTGGAAAAGAAACACTCACAAAATTTCTTAAGAAATAATTTCCAAGTGGTGGTGTTCATGCTAAACCCTAACTTATCTTCCTCAATCTTCCACAATGTGGCTGCAAAACCCACAAGGTGCATGATAGAACACCTCGCTCTGACATTGGTATCAAACTGTTGCATATCAAAACAATAATCAAACACAATGAGCCATGTCTTTGCCTCAAACCAAGTACCAAGACCATTGCACAGAGGTGGTCGTGATCTAGGTTTCTCATCCTATTCACCTTAGCGGCACCCTAATTAACCACAACGCCCTTCCTATTTGGGCTCCTAGATCTATGTCTAACCTCCTCCTCAGCATGATGATACTCATCCCCTTGATCCTTATTTGCCTTGGGAAGGAGATCCAGAATGGTCTGCAATAATTGTTCTCCACTACGTTCTTCCCCATTTTGCTCATGAACACTCTAAATTTTGGTACCCGTAAATGTGCTAGGAAGTCCACCCCTCTCGCGCACTCTACTACGACTTGCACTACTGCCTATAGTAATAGATCTAGTCTCTGTAACCATCTTCCTATATCAACATCAAAGAGGAACATTAACTCAAAGTTAAGTCATAAAATAAAGACATGGTATATGGTCATAAAACAGTAGTCTGAAATACAAGTGTTATATATGTCTAATTTTGTTTTAAGTTTCCAACTACTAAACAACTATTGGGCATATGTGATTACCACAATTCCCAGTGTAGAAAAACCTTGGGCTTTGATACCAAGTGTAACACCCCGCTAGGGAAACCACGAGAAATTAAACTTTAACATGAAGCTAAATTTACAGAATTTTTTTTCTTTAATAGTTTACATTCAATATGAACAATAAAGTGGAAGCAGATACAGTGAAACACAAAACATGATCATAAATGTAAACTTAACATGGATTATAATTCTTGAGGGTTTCTTGACATAGGAATTACTCATAAATTAATTAATAATTAAATATAAATATTTAAAAATATACAATGATTAACAAGTACATCATCTCATAAATAATTATACAATTACATCTGATTATCCTAGCAGTCTCTTTGGACCCCAGCCCCCTAGTGACTCTACGTGGTATCAGTAACCTCTTGTGTAGACAAGGATACTAACTATACAAGACCTCAATCAAGCATCTTCTCGCACTCCCATCCTAGCCTATAAAATCACTCAAGACATGGCCGAGGAACACAAACGTCTTATTAATTCAATTTAAAACCCCATAATGTATTATGTTATCACTTATTAAATAACTTACAATGAGTTACCTTGGAAACCTCTTAGGGTCGCAACCCTCATTACAAGCCACTCCCCCCTTATACACTTAGATTACCTACCCTAATCTCATAGTCATAGTCATAATCAATCTCATAAGTACCATAAAGGTATAGTGGTCATATTTTAGTTCCACCAAAAAGCCATCAGGAACACACTTTGGTCCCCAAACCAAAAATCAAAACAAATTCTCAAGAGTTCACCTACACATGAGCTTAAGACATACAATTGAGTAAAGATGATCGAATTGACACTATTCACAATACGTAGCAAACACACGACAACATAAAATACACCCCAAACCTCTATTACATTTCCCTAAAAGCCAACGTAATTCCCCAATAACTGAAAATAAGCAAGGCACGAAAAAGTAATTACAATAATCTCAATTACTCAAATGAATTTTCTTGTAAATTTCAAGTCTAATTTGACTACAATAGCATACTAAACAAAATTCATGCCCCATATTTTTTAAAAAGAAAACTACATTTAACAAGGGAAATGACCACAATAATTTGCAATTTAAAAGAAGATTAAACATTAATCACTAATTAATAATTAATAATTCCTATTAATTAATAATTAACATAATAATAATTATTAATTAATATTAAATAAACTAACATTATAAGTAAATTTAATTATTTAACATCAATTTTATTTTACAAAAAACATTATTATTTTATTTCTTTCAAATAAATTTAAAATAAAATAAAATAAACTATATTTTAATTTGAAGGAGGGGAAGCACGGGCCCAATAGTAAGGTGCACATCTACAATACAAATTAACAAACATTCAATAAACAATTAACAATTATCTTAATGGTAAATAAAAGTAATTCTTACAAGAAAATACAAATACACTATATGCATAATAAAACAATATAATTATATTTAATGTTGAACAATTAATCAACTTAAATCAAATTTTATTAAAGATACATATTTTAAAATTAAAAGATAGTATTCCAAAAATATAAACAACAATCTGTTACTCTAAATTCAAAAATAAATGAAAAAAAAATTAAAAATAGAAAAAAATGTTTAGAAGTTAAGTAATGGACAAGAAAATGGAATATTCTTTTTTAAAAAGGACAATGGAAAGAAAACGAAATGCACTTTTGACATAGATAAGCTTGTTGACATGGGCCTTGGGCCTAAGTTTCAATTCTGTCTTTTGTCATTTCCTTAACTATCTTAAACCTCCCTCATGTAACTGTGTTCTACATGAGGAAAATAAGTTATCCAAAAATACTTAGAAATTATTTGGTGATATTTTAGCATTCTAATGTTTCCCTATTTCATTCAGAAGGGGATTACATGTCTAATAGATTCATAAAAATTTTATTTATTTTAATATTCTTATTTTTCTTTATATGAAGTTGAATTTTAAGTTTTGGTTTGTAAACAATACAATTGGTTCGGGACATAATCTTTCAAAATGAGAATATGTGAAAATTATCTCAAAATTCTAATATTGTATATTTTTCAAACCCAAAGTTTTTTTCCAATCCTCAATTCTTACTTTTTTCTTTTTTCTAGTTTGTTTTCACATAATTTTCCCAAGATTTCACTTCTTCCATTCCAATGGCCATAATTCAGTAAATGCATCTAATTAATAATTAAATAAATTTATTGTATAGTTTTCACCATGGCATGCTCAACATCCATTACCACTATTATCTAGGACCGATGAAACATTGAAGCATCGCCATACAAACAGTCGATTGGTCACTTTAGCATAAAACCCAATGAAGAAAAATAGTCATTTCAAAATTGGATAGAGTAAAGGAACTTGATATTTTATTACTAGCAATCGCACCAGAGTGTGCAATGGTTACGCCTTTTTTATGTTATTTGGATATTGTTGTGTTTTTTTGTTGTCATTAATGGCTAATTGTATTTTAAATAAGTAGAAACATAACATTTAAATATGAAGTGGAATATTTTGTTTTCTTCTTTTCCTTTCATATTTAAATATGTTTTGTACAACATACTTTAGTAATGTGATGTTTCCTAAATCCTATTTATCAAAGTATGTTATTGTTATAGATTGTATGATTATATGTATTTGTTGTATTTCCCTATTGTAATTATGTTGGAGAAGTTAGAAATATAAAACATGGTCATTACATATTATATTGTAATGTTATGAAGACATTTTATGAAAGTATTGATTTTAACAATTACAGGGAATAAATGTATTAATATCATTTTACAATAAAGTTAATATATAATATTCTTGTACATGATTGGTAAAATAGACTTGGAAATTTTGAATTCTATTGAATGTATATTTTATGTAATTTGTTCCAAATGTTGTAAAATTTGGATAGAATTGTATCTTATAAACAATACATGTATTAATAAACATTCTTGTACTCGATTTGCAGAGTAGAGTTGGTATACCACATTTAAAAATAGAAAGCCAGTTGTTCTAGTTGATCAACAAATATCAAAAACACTGCATAGGCCAGAAGTATACGTTTAGTACATATATTTTATTTTGTATGAACTTTGATAGTTTAACTATGCATTTCAAATGGAGTGTACTGCAAATTGAGTAAACTAATAGAGGTGTGGTGCTTACAATTGTTTTGTTGTGGCTGTAGTAGCCTATGAAAATTTTGCCAATCGCTTCTCCTCTTCTTTCTGTCGAGCTACATATAGGTTTTTTTTGCATGCGTGCATATCTCTCAAATGTGAATGTTGGCTGGGTGCGGAGGTTTCCAAGCTCTCTAACTTGTGAAATTGATGTGAATGTAAGGTCTTGTCTGTCAATGTTGTCAATATCGATTATTGCTTTGTGAAGTGTAAGTCCTTGTGATTTGTGCATTGTTAAGGCCCATGCCATTTTTAATGGTATTTGACGGTGGCTTCCATGATTGATTGGGATTACTAGAATATAATGTGGTTGTTGTTGTCCCATAGTGGGCCCGTGTAGTTTTTAAATTCAACAATAATAAATTGCAGAATTTGAGGTGGTTTTTCGCCATTATTGTATAGAATTGCTTTGACCTGACCAAGTGCACCGTTGACGAGTCCATCTTGAACCCATATATTTGCACATAGCATGACCTCTTGGCCAATACACAAGAGGATCTTGGATTGAATTTGTTCTTTTTAGGATTTGAGCATGGTAATCCTTTAAGTTTCTCTGCATTAGATAGGGCAACTGGCTTTGCTAAAGATAGAAACATGTGTTTGTTATGGATTAATACCATTTCATTTGTTGAAAAGAGATGTATGGCTAGGAGGAAAAGTGTTTGTTCATCTGAGAAAATTGATGAATCTGATCGTGACATTAGAAGCTGCCAATATGCAATTGTAGGTGTTGCATTCCATAAATTTGAAACAAGTGCAAGAAATTGTATTTGTATAGGAGTGTCCCCTACTTGGCAAAAAATTTTATCCAAGGTAAAATAGTATTGAGGTTGCGCCAGAGTGTGCCACCATAGGAATTTGAAGCATACATTGGAATGTCTTTAACTGGTGGTAATTGTCCCAAGTCACCACATAGAACAATTGAGTGTCCTCCAAATGGAATGTGCTTCTGAACTGGAAAATCTTGGCGTAGCCTCATGTCAATTTTTTCAAGCAGCTTAGGTCCTATGAAACTCATTTCATCTATTAGAATGTAATGAATGAAGTACATGCCTTCTTGGAAAGTTGCAAGAGCTTTTCCTTGTAGGGGCACCATTTCTTTGATTGGTATTCGAAGAGAAGAATGAATTTTTTATGCTTGTAAGTTGAACGCTGATACGTGTGTTTGTGCAAGGAGAAGCAATGGTGTTTGGCCAGGTGGTGCGGAGTTGATCATTATTGACTTTATTGTTTTAATGAGTGACTTTCCTATACCTATTGTGCCCTGAACAATAATTTTAAGTGGTGGTTTTTGAATACTTGAATGTAATGCCCTAGAACAATCTCGTATGCTTTTTGTTGTTGTGTAGAAAACGTAGTGTGTGTTTTGTGGTTAAGAATTTGTGGGACTTGAAACGTGGTGCAATTATCTTGTATGGAAGTAGCAGCTTTTTTTGTTGTGATGGATTGAAATACAAATTTTCCCAATTATTGTTCAAGTCTATTTATCGGTTACCAAGCATGTCAATTTTATTTAGGTGGATAGGTAGGCCTGGGTAGAATCATGACAAGAATTTCCATTCATTTGGTGTAATTTCTTGCATAATATTCTCATTGTTTGTTGGGTTGTCAACTTCATTTACTTGTACCAGTTCAAGACTGGTTCTACGTACATGCCAAGGATGGTATTGGTTTGAAAAAGTCTCCTAATTATTTCTAATTTCACATGATGTTGATCCAATACTTGTTCGAAGGTTTTGGAATGGCTTGTATAGAACTAATTCACTCCAACAAAATGCTTCAAAGATATTGTCCTCTTTAGAAGGGATGACTATAAAGCGTTGAGAGACTCGAACAATAGCTATGGTGGGGCATTCTTTCCACTGCCTTATTTTTTGGGAAACATTGAAGGCCCATTTTTTAGTGACTTCTATTAGTGATAATGCCTCTAGATGTGTAGGGCGCAAGATGTAAGCTTCAATATAGGTGGGGTATGATGTTTCAGCTGATGGTGTAATTGGTACACGACGTAGATTTATTTGGTTGACATTCAAAGATACAAATGTCCTACTAGATAGGGAGAGTGGCAGTTTGAGAAAGAGGTGGCAAGTTTCTTGGGCACCAATGTGACGGTCCACAAGGTTTTCAAGACACATTCTTTGGAAAGAAATTGGGGATGTTTTTTCAAAGTCAAATCTTGTTGAAATGAAAGACAACATGGCATTGTATGTTTCCAATTTGTTTTCAACCTTTGCTGCATATTTTGCAATGTATTTCAGTACTGCATCAATTGACAAGACGGGTTGTAAATCTACATTGGCTCGCCAGATGGAAAGTATTTGTGCGTTGTGTGGGTTTAAATGGTCATCATTATGAGATGGGGTGTGGGCATGTTGGCCATTGTCAGATGTGTAGAGCTTTGATTTTTCTTCTGTGGCCCAGGGTGCTTTATAACGACATACAAGAGAGGGCCCTTTCATTTTGTGGCATGTTTGGAGGGTACATTTTTTGTGTCCTTGCACAAGGTTGAGAATTTTGATGTATTCATTGGTGGGGTTAGCAAAATCTATCATATTTGTGTCCATTAAACATGGATCATCAGCAATTCATCGATGATTTTTTTTATTCCACAATTGAAGACTTCGTGGGTTCCATGTAGAGACATATGTATCAATGAATTCAAGTGCATTTTGGATCGAGTGAGTATCATTCCATTGTAATTTCTAATGTATGGTGCTTTTCGTAGCCAAATAAAGCCATGTATATGTGTAGATCCTTTGTGTTGTCATTCATACCTGAGAGATTTTTTTTGTTAGTAAGAACTATGAGTTTAAATAAACTTGAATGTGGGCTGGAGGGGAATTCATACCTATACCAATGATCTGTTGCACCAAGAAGCTTTTCAAGGACCTCTTCAAGGAAATTTGTAAATCTATGGTGCATGTAAAGTTCCGCTAGGTTTAGATTTTGGATTATATTTTGTAACTGTCATCTTGTTGTGGCGCTGGCGTGTGTTGATGAGGTGGATGGCATGACCTTGTGCAAGTATGGTCATTTAGTATCTATTGCGCTAAGGGTAAAAAAGAGAGGTGGACAACTAATTTGAAGCACCATGTCAAGAAGATCTCCTCATCATTGATTACAAAATGCTCGTGTACCATGAATTGACAAGCTAAAGCGTACGAATTGGTCATAAAGCTTGTCATCGGGCATGTCCTTTAACCTTTGGCACATGTCATTAATAGATGCAGGCATAGTACCATCAAGTTGTTTAGGAACAAATGCATCTCATGTTATTTGGCTTTAGTGGTGTATAATTATATTTAGTATCAAGTACATTAATTGTGGGTGTTGCCCAAATCTATTGTCATGATATCGCAAGAGATGGTGAGCATATTCATGTAGTTTGACATCTTTTATATGTTTTTAAATGAATGCAGCTTTTCCTTGTGGGTACAAAGTTGGAAATTCGATTGAAAATAATCCTTCTTTTGTGTATTCATTAATGGGAGATGTAGAAATGGATTGCCACTGTATAGTTGGAGTTGGTCGGCCTTCCCCTAGTTGTAATAAAGATCATACCTCTTTTATTTATCTTCTTGCAATGGGAAGGTTTTCTACAAATGATGTGGCTTGCATCATTTCCTCTATTTGGTCTTCTTCGGTTGTATCTATTGGTGTAGATGGTCTATCAATAGGATATGGATTTGAACTGGTTCTGTACAAAACGTCTAAAATACCAGTGGAATGAATGGGAAAAGAGGACAATGCAGAGACATCTAGCTATACATCTTTGTAAAATGGGACATTACATATTTTATATTGTAATGCTTCGTAAACAAAACTTATGCTAACATAGAAGTTATATTTTTGATGCCCAATATTTTCTTTGTTGACTATAATAATGTCCAAGCCATTTATTCGTCTGGGAAAGAAAGATGCTATTGTGGAAATATCTTGAGGAAAACATATAGTGTGCTCGTTGTATAGTTGTCCACCTCTTGCATAAGTAACCTGAAGAATAGGGATTATTCTTGCAATAAGCATCTCTTTAATTTGAGCAAGGACTTGTAAACATTGAGGTTATTCACCATGGTCCATGTTATTCCATTTTTAGAATTGATTTCCATTTCTTTCTGATATGCATCTATAACAACAAGTTTCTTCATTTGATTGCATTGTTTTTATTCCTGGATATCTTTCCATGCAAACTATGCATGTTGAAATAGTAGAAAGGTTATCCAATTTGGAACAAAAATTGTCTCTTGCTCCACAATAATCGTGAGAAAAATTTGGAGAGTGTGTTAGCTCTAGTGGGGTGACTTGAGTGTTATTTTGTATGTGGTATAGGTGCTTGTAGAGAGGGTTCCCTGGGTGGTGCTGGTAGTGTAGAAGTGGTTTCTGCATCAACAAGGCCTTGGCGGGTCTCTCTTTTTCTTTTGTTGATGATGTCCTTTGTAGCATGGTACCTTAATCCTCACTTTTTATTTCTTCGAGCACACTCGTCTTCATTGTTTTCATTGTGTAAGTCCATTTATAGATATACGCCCACGCTCAATTTTTTTTAAAGACATTCTGTCAAACACTTCATGTGCCTTTTCCAAAGATAACCTATAGTTGGTATTCATATTTGAATTAATATGTCTAAGTGTTGTATGTGTTTTTGTTATCATGTTTTTCATTCCATCGGTTTGAATGAGAGTTTTATTTGAGGCAATTGAATACTTTTGTTTGGTAAATGGTTGTATGAATAAGGATTTAAAAGAGAGTGCAAATGTATTGTTTAATAATGTTTTGGAAGCATTTTGAAGAGTAGATGCACAACACAACTTACAAATATTATATTGGGTACTAATAAATGTAGTGAACATGTTACTAACAAATTTGCTCGAGTATCATTAGAAGAATTTGAACCAAACAAGGTGCAAGCATAATATTATTTTTTGTTGGGGGAACTACATTACATACAAATATAGTATGTGTATTCCAAGTGTAAACATTTTTTTTGTTTCCCTTAAATAGTAAGGGAAACTTACATTTATCATTGTAGGGGATGAAAAAAAATTATAATACATAGAACTATAGTAGAAGCTTTCAAATGTGGATATGTAACTATGCATAATGAGATTCATGTGCCAATTTTACACAAGCTTCAGGGCTATAACGATAATGATTTGTATTTATTTACCTCCAAAAGGATTCATTTTGATGCTAAGTTCAAAGAGAAACTGACAATTGATTACATTGTCCAAGATGTGTCTTGCAGCATCAGGCTCAGCTAGTAGAAGTTGGAAATCTTCTACAGGTACTCCCAACAAATCAGTGGAGGGTCCTTCAAATGCAGTACCTTCAACAATTAACCTATAGCATCTTGTAATTTCATCTTGAGCATGTAGTTGTAACCACAGTCAGAGAGATCAGTAGAAAATTTGGGGCACAAAAATTTGTTTGTTGATCAGTGAACAACTTTTTTCTTAAATTTTTTGTTGTCCACTACCAGTGGACAAGAAAGGTAGTAAAAGTTGTTCAAGTGCAATTTAGTGATTTTCGCTTGTAAACAAATAGGGTGTTTGTTGGACAATTCTTTGTTGACAATAGTAGAGATATCTATTGGATCAACAAACTTGGGTAGGGAACTATGGCCTTTCAACAAGGATATAGAGGGTTGGTCATTCCCTACATTTGTATACCATATTTTTAATGTAGATGCTTCAAAAAAAGTTGGATTGATTATAATAGAGGTTGAAAAAGTGCTATCAATTTTTTTTCCATTCCATGATATTAGACGTGCAGATTTGATAAAAATTATAACTGGGGTTGGTTCAATGAACATATCAAAGATTTTTTTCCTTGAACGTCATAGTAGCGACCCCATAGTGTAACATCTATGGTACAGTTTGACATGTCTTTTATTTTTGTTGTACATTTCTTAGTATCAGTGTCATTTTTTGTGTATGGTTGATGGAGGAGTTATAGATACAAGTATGCCAATGACATCTACAAGGGAGTCAATAGGAAATGCATCTAGTGAATCTATGTTGTTTAAATGGAAACTATGCTTGGGTATTGTAGAGTTTGGGCATGTGGAAGGAGTTATGATTGATGAGTTTAGTAGTATTATTTCGTAAGAGTTTTTTGAGCTAGTATATTTTGTATCTGCAACTTTTATACGACCACCAGAGATCTTGTATAGACAACCAGGGTGGAAATTATCATAGAACTCATCTACTAGTTCATTAAAACAAGTTATATGAATTTCAGACGTGTCTTTATCTAAGAATTCAAAACCAAAAAAATTTCCTTCACGAGTAGCATTTTTGAATTCATGAATTTGTCTTTTTCCTAATGCTCTACCCTCAATTGACCAATGCCTATGGTATGGAGTCAATGATTTTACGGGGTGTGATTGAAAAGGAGCACTATTTTGTACAGAATACTCTATAGTTGGAGAAGACTCTGAGGCATGTTCAGATGTTGAAGGTCGAAGGTAGTCAGTAAATTGAAGGAGTGGAATTGGAGTTCCAACTATAGTTGTATTGTTTGAGAATATATCAAAGTTCTCAACTAAGAGTGCCCTACAAAGAACGAAAAGTGACAATTTAGCAAGGAGTTTTAGTTGGGAAATCAAGAACTTAAAGATGGTAGTGGTAAAGAAAGGGGATTACATGAAATTGTGTATCATCTTGCAAGAATAGTCCTTGAGTCAAATAATAGAGCCCTTCACTAAAGCCTCTTCAATGACAAGATCTTTGAATTTGTCTGGTAGTAGTGCAGAATGGGTGTGTAAAACATCAGAGAGTTGTAGGCGATATTTAGTACACATAGAATGGGGTTATTGGATAGAATATATATATATATGTAACTTGTAAGTATGGATATGTAAGTGTCAGATTTTGAAGAACATTTTGGGCTTGAGATGATACAACTTTTGTTTTTTGGGGTTGTATATGGGTCGGGTACCATGGGGATACCGGTTTCAGTGTTAACCAACAAGGATCAGCACCGACGCTGACAATGGGCATAACCGACACCGCCCACAACGGACTCTGGCCCAAAACATATCCGACACCGATGACAACATCAACCAACAATCGACACAAATCATTACTGACACCGACTACAACAAACGACACCGATGATAAAATGACCGACACCGTCCAACAGACTAAAGCAATATTGCAAGCACCGACAGGTTTAACTGACAAATGGTATCGATCATCAGGGTTAGCTGACCAGTAATACTGTTGCTTTGTACGAAGCCATAGTGCTTTATTTTGATTATAGGCAATTTTTGATGCTATAGTTTGATAATCTGACCAATGTAATAGAGAGGGTACTTTATTTTTTGTTGTAAACATTGTATTTGAGCAAGGATTTTGGGCTTTCTTGATGGTTCTCTCCCGGAGGAGCTCTTGAACTAGCGTTTATTATATATATATATATATATATATATATATATATATAGTGGCTTGTCCACTTTTGCTTTTTAAAAAAAAAGTATGGATCTGTAATAGATGTGCCTACAAGTATCTTAGCAAGCGCGTCTATCGTTAAAGTCACCATCATAAAGTATAATATTAAAGGAACAGAGTAGCCTACAACTGTATTTAAATTTGGTGGTAAGGTTATGTAAGATTAAGAATTTGTGTAATAAAGATAAATTATAGGTGAAATAGTTTGAACACGGTATAATCAAATAGGTTTTTGAATAGTCCTTGAGGCAAATAAAAGAGCCTATTGGGTCTATTTTGTGTTTTCTGAGTCTTGCTAAAAGTTTTGGTTGTCAATGTCGGTTTATGCCCTAAAATTCAAAGTGTCTTCAAGTGTGCCATCAAATTTTTTTATAAGTGTCTGCTTCATGAGAAATATGGTATTGTAAATGGAGGAAAGCCTTATACCCTAGGTCTCTTGTGTCTTTACCATGAAAAAACCCTAGACCCTAATGACCTTGTTCTATTTCAAATTTAATTTTTTTAAGTAACTTAAGTATCTTTAAGTCATGTGCTTTTTTGGTCTATTCTTTTATCTCCTAATCTCATGATCAAGACCGAATATTCTTTATGGTCTGGAGACTTGGCGCAAGCTATTATCTCTTAGGAAGAAAGGTATATTCTCTTATGGATTCAAAGATTAAGCGCATGCGGTCGATCTTATTTGCATCATGTAGTTCGCACCTGATCGCTAGACAAATATGAAGTCAACACAAAAATTGGGAGATTTAACAAGGAACGTGGATGCAGTTTTCATTGTGTGGCTAGTGCTAGATCTCATGACTTAACTCAAGTTATAAGAAATATTTGGAGATTCAAAGATAGCCTTATCTCTGAATCTCGTAATCTAACCCGAGGTCAGGACAGAGTTTACTTTTTTCTTTGTCGCTTGATCTCCAGATGGAATTAGAGTTAAGTGAAATATTTCAAGATTTAGCGAGGATCATTGATCTCATTTCAGATGAGCGGCTAGCGCGTGATCTCCAGATAATAGCCAAGTTCAAGCTTTTGTTCAGCGATCGAGCAGGGGTCATCGATCTTGTTCTATCCTTGGTTTGATTGTGTGATCAGGGCGTAATATCCTATTTAACTCCAAAGTTAGTAAATATTTCAATAACTTAGAGTTTTAGCTATCTCCCAATCTACAGATGAACTTGTGGTTGAAGCCAAGTATAGTAGAGTTTATTGCGAGATTCAGAGGTGACTTGGCCGAGTGATCTTGGAATGAAAGTGTAGTTAAGAAAATTATCTCGAGATTTAGCTGAGCCGTTGGATGAAGATAAGAATCAAAGGTTATCTCTTAATCTCAAGAAAAATTGGTCAAGTACAAAAACATTCAAAGACTTAGTGCTAACCGTTGATCGAATAAAGATCTGAGGACTAGCGCGTGATCTCCAGATTAAACCTGAGTTATGAAAATTATCCAATGACTTGGAGATATATTCAGTCACTGAATATCCAAATAAATCATTGTTAGTTATGATTAGTTCAAAGCCAAGTAAGGTTTACCAAGAGAGAATCTCGACCGTTTATCAGAACAGAGATGTGTGTCTAGCACTGAATCGCTAGAAAAGGTCAAAAGGTCATGAATCATTCAGCGATTAGGAGGTAATGAGCTAAGATGCAGACATGTGTTTAAGTGGATAAGGAAATATGTGATGTTAGTCAAATCTTGAAGTAAACCCAAGGTTAGACAGATCATTCAACAATTTAGAGATAGCCTTTATCTCTGAATCTTGAGACTTGAATAGAGTTAGTACAAACATTGGGAGATTGTGAGATAGCCTTTATCTCATAATCTTGGAGTAGACTAGAGTTAGTGCCAAGGATTATGAAATCAAGTATGAACTGTTGATCATAAGTCAAGATCAAGGGTTGCCATGTAATCTCCAAATAATTTGATCAAGTATAGAATGATTCAAAGATTCAGCGCGAGACGTAGATCAAGATCCCATCATGTGGTTGGTGCATGATCTCCGAATAGACTCAAGGTTAAGTAATGCTTTCAACGACTTAGAGATTTCCTTGTCGTGTAATCTCTAGATTTGAGCATGGGTAAAGGATTAACTATATGAGTCCATGATTTTCTTCCATCGCACAATCTGACTTGAGTCAAGATAAAGTTAAGAGCTGAGTTGATAAGGGAAGGATCTAGACCATTGATATGATTTATATCTTGTGGTGTGCATGATCTCTGAATAGATCTTGAGTTAGTCAAATCATTCAGCACTTCAAAGATCTTAGTTATCTCTGAATCTCTAGATAGACTCAGAGTCAGAATAGAGTTATCCTTTCGCTTTGTCCCTGAATCTCTAAATGGAGCTAAGGTTAAGTTAAAAGCTCAGAGCATTAGCGAGGATCATTGATCTCATCTCAGATGAATGGCTAGTGCTAGATCTCCATATGAGACTCGAGTTAAGAGTTTTATTCAATGACTTGGTGGTTCCTTCCTCTCTGAATCTCCAGATTTGATCATGGTCAAAGAAAAGCCAAGTAAAGTTTATTGCAAGATTCAGAGATAAGAAGAAATAACTTACCTAGTGTTAAGGGATGAACTAGAGGCAAAGCAAGGTTAAAATGGGTGGCTATCACTGAATCTAAGAGAAAAAACAAAGTTAAGAAAACAATCTAGAGATTCAACAAATACCGTTGATGAAGTAAGAGATCTGTGGCTAGCGCTAGATCTCGTAATATAACCCAGGTCAGAGGAAACATTCAAAGACTTAGAGATAGTGCAGTCGCACAATCTCCAGATAGACCATGGTAGAACTAAGTATGGTAAAATCTTGAGGGTCTGTTCGCGCGCCATTCCAAGGACATAATATAAAAAATAGGGTTAATAAAAGATTAAAGATCCTAACAAAGTACAAGTGATCTGCTGAGTTGTAAAAAGTAAGAAAAGAAGGCCAATTAGATCACGTATTGAGCATTTTAACATATAATAAGGTTTTAAGAGATGAAAAGCACTCAAGACTTTTTCTATCCAAGCATTCAAATTCACTAACCTGTCAACTTCAAGCGTCGCGGCTAGAAGAAAATTGATGTTAATACATGCAGAGTTATTACAGAAGTGATTGAGCAATGGTTTCCAGGTTCTTGACTAGACTGATGCATTGATGATTCAATGATAAATAGACGCAACCTTTGTACATTCTTCTTACCAAAGTTTTCATAGCAACAGAGCAAAAATTGCATAAGTTTTAGAGCAAATGAGAGAACCCTATTTCAAAGAGAAGAATAAATAAAAACCAGTAAAGATGAGTCAAGCAGAATCAAGTAGAGCTTCAATCAGTGGTGAAGGCAAAGATGCAAAAGAAGAACAGAAGGGGAGATAAATTATTCAGATGATTTCGTTGCTCTGCTACCTGGAACCAACCAGAATAAAAAGGTAAATAGCAAATGCTTCTCTAATTATATGTCAAATTGTAGGGATCCCAACACTCACGGGTTCTCTGGTCATCACTTATTCAATTAATTTTAGAGTAATAAGGATAGACAAATCCTTGTATCAAACCCCTGGACATTAGGTTTATCTAAGTTAATAGTCCCAGATCTCTTGCTAGATGCAGACTTGATGGTTGAATTGGATAAAAGATATGGTACTGTCTCCAAGACCATAAGAAAACATGATGAGACATCCCTAGTCACCTTGGATAGGACTTCCTTTATGAAAGCCTTTGGTACATACCATGCCTATGCTACAGAGATTGACCTCACCAAATTGAAGAACAAGTATACCTAAGAGGTCAATGTGGTTAAGAATTTGATCCAGTCTCATGTGCCTAGGTCAAATAGGAATTACATAGCTCCCAGGCCTTCTTCTAAAGGTGCGCCATATGAATTAAAGGATTTAAGCTTCTACATGAAGTATATAGCTTATGGGCTATGTAGAGTACTCGGGATTTATGGGCATATTGAGAAGATGCCTGCAGATTTACTGACGATCATCCTAGATACCTACAACTCCCACGTCAATACTAATTTTGACTACATTTAGTATGTCATTGATAGGATACATGAAGGCCTCATAAGTATTCAGAAGAAGATCAACCCCAAGTTCATGCATTATTCAATTCTGATGCAATATTTGATTCTATTCTTCAACATAGAAGGCATGGATACTGAGAATTTGACACCCAGGATGCAGTTCCAAGGCTAGCCAAACCCTGTACAATTCTGGATTGGGGTTTAGAATTATACCTCCAATGATAATGAATACAGTGGTTTTTAGAATTGGGTTGTACGTCCAATTTTAAACTTGCTTGGTGTTAATGTAACTAGGTTGACAGTCATGGTGCTTAGACTTTTAAGACCTTGTGAATATATGCACAAGTGGTTAGCAGATCACAATTGGGGATATTTTTATTGTGAAAAGACTTACACACTAATTAGGGTTTATGGATGTTCTCAGCCTCCACATATACTTCCAAAGTATGTGCCTCCAAGGGTTGCCTTGATGGATTTTATTTGGCAATTGATGTTGATAGACAAAGAGCACTTGGCCCCCCACAAAAAAGGCACATTTACACCCAGGAAGTTCATGGTTGTTGATTTTACCATTGGGAAAAGGGCCATGGATGTAGTAAACAAGTGGTTAGGGAAATGCAAGATGAGCATGGCCTTGTACAGATATGTAGATCCTGAAAGCTTCATCAAAAGTGCCAAGAAACTATTAACCCCAATTGTCACTACCATCAGAGAACATGAAGGGTGTGATGAGGAAGATGTAATCAGAAACATCTTAGATGATGAAGAGGTAGCAAGCAGAGCTGCAAAATATCAAGATTTAATATATTTGGAGCAAGAGATGAAAAAAGAAGGGATTCCTTTTGGAGGTTTCTTCCCAGGATTTCCCTATATGACAAGGATCACAAAGATGATTGAAATGTATCACACCTTGTACAATCGGCTGGGAGTCAAGTAGATGATAAATAGAGGGGCCCTAAAAAGCATTCATCCTCACAGTATGAGGAAGATAGTGAGGGAGGATACAAGATTTACTGTCCACCTCAGATAGATGTGTCAACTAGTGTTGAGAAAAGAATAGAGGCTCATGAAATTGAGGTAACAAGTGAGCCCCCGAGGAAGAAACAAAGAATAGAACAAGGAGAGCCCTCTTAAGCAGAGACAAAGGGGAAAAAATACAGAATAAGTGCCTTGATCACTGGTGATAAGCATCATCATCACCAACTAAGGAAGACAATCAGAGAGGGCAAGAAAAAGGAAAAGGACATCCAAGAGGAAGTGGAATTTCCCCTCCAATTGTGCTAGGATGAAAGAGAACTCTATCAGGAAGAATTTCTAAGTGATGATGCGTTCATCAAAACTGATGAGTTCAAGAACTTTCTTATCTAGAGAAAGAAACAAGAATTTGGATCTTAGTTGCAACTAATAGAAGGTTGTACTATGCAGAGTGAAGCTTCGCAAGCTTTAAAAGTTTATGATCCTGAATCTCAAGCCATCACTGTTGGTAAGTTGACTCCCAGGGAGTATATGACTTATTTTGTGTTGTCATTATAGAAACAAAGTCATATGAAGTTTCGACAGCAAACTTTGTAATGGAAATTGACTACGTATAGAAGACAAGATAGAACAGAGATACACAGATGATCATAGCACCAGTGCACGTGCGCACGACTGATTCAGACTAAGCGCCTTTAGACATAAGCTCTATGATATTTTTTATGCTTACCCTATATACGCATGGTACGAAATGTCAGTACAGATAAGTTACAGAAAGAACAAGTACACTAGCAGTTTAGAATACAGAGTATGGATCCGACTTCAGGTTTTTGATTAGCGTGTAATATTTTTTTGTGTAAAGGCTAAGCACCTATTGTAATAAGTTTTTAATCATGTATTAAACATTATTGTAAACATGCTTAAGACAATTTGTTTGGAAGTGTTGTGAATGTTGTTTTTGGGCTGACTAAGGTCTTGTTTATAGTTGTATCTATTCAGGCATAAACATATATATATGTAATGAAAATATATATTTTAAGTGTCAAAGAAATAGGCAGAGAAGAGATATAGAAGAGCAGTATGAACATGTCAGTATGAGATGGAGCCCTTAAAGAAGATAATAGCATAAGCGCATAATCAGAACTGATTAGACATCTGTCTCATATACAGCAGTTCACTTTTCGATATAGTGCATATCTATTCTCAGGAGGTTGTAGCCTTCTTTCTCATTGAGTAGTGAGCTCTTGGATAGTGATTCCTCACCCCTAATAGGGTTGTTTGTAAAATACTCCTAACAGGGTCAGGCCTTTAACTAGGTCATTGTACTTGCATTGTAAAGACTGCTCCTAACAAGGCAAAGGAACTTTAACAGGTTCATTATACTAGTGCAATATTTGTGGGTACTAATTCCCACCAGGGTTTTCCTCTAGTCAAGGTTTCCCTGTAATCATATCATGTGTTGTGTTCTTATGTTAAGCTTCAATTTATATGTATTCGGTTTATGTTTAAAGTTGTTGAAATATAATAAATAGTTAAACACTGATTCACCCCTCCCCCCCCCCCCTNCCCCCCCCCCCCCCCCCCCTCTTAGTGTTTCCAACAATTGGTATCAGAGCTCTGGTCCTCTGTAGGAAATTTTAACCACTTAAGGAGATCATGGATTCAGCAGAAGTAAAACATCTGAAAAAGAATCCTGAAGCAGCCCTTGAAGATCTTGATAGATCTGAGAAAGAAAATGAAGACTAAAACTAAAGGTTGATGGCTCCCAAATGCTTATCAAGAAATTAAGGAAAGATCTAAAAGATTGCTCTACCAATGATTTGGGAAAAGTAGTCAAGAAACTAAATGAAGAGAACATGTCTTTAAAGGATAAGATAGAAGAATTAAATGATCAGTTAACTGATATCCTAACAACTATTGAAGAAAAGAACAAAGAAAGTAAACAGCTAGATGAAGAAATTATGCAAGCTAATATGAAAATCTTGAAGTTGGAAAACATCAAGAATAAGATTGAATCTGAACTATCAGGAGCAAAAGACAAGATTGATAAACTACACACAAGTTCTGATCGAATTCAATCACAGCTTTATGCACAGAAACTAAAAGGTGATACCACTGGTATGGGATACAGTATAGCTCAAATTGAGATCAAATCATCACAAGAAAGAAAGAAAGCTCAAACAGAATCTACAGCAGAAAAAAAAAAAAACTGAAAATCTTGAAGAGACTAAAACAAAACCACCAAAAGATAAGCACAAGACAGTTAACCATACTAGCTATGCCTGTAACAAGCATGGAAACTTGGCAAGAGATTGTAAGGATGTAAGACCCTTCAATGGTTACTATTACTCTTGTAATAAGTTTGGTCATAGGGCTATTCATTGCAGGACAAATCAAAGAAATCAGTCACAATTGAACCAAAGGAATCAGACTCAATATAATCAAAGAAATCAACCTCAAAGAAACTTGCAGAACATTACATGTCAGATATGTAATTACAATGGACACACAGCCAAGCAGAGAAACATGATGAATAACAACATCAGACCTCCTATCATTTGTCACTCGTGTGGAAAAGTTGGACACATCTCAAGGTTTTGCAGGTCAAGAACACAAGGACAAGAGAATATTAAAAAGTCTATGTTTGAAGAATCAGGAGAAGTTAAGTTTGTGGAAGCTAAAGCTAACTCAGATAAAATATGGGTTGAAGTAAAGAAAGATAATGAAGAGAAAAAGGTAGTAGATGCATCCTCAGTGGACGCACCTTCTACTTCTGGATAATTGACCCTCATGGTCTTAGGGGGAGCTATTCTAGCTTTGAACCCCTGTGTGGCTGGTATACTCATCTCTGAGTATGCACCTTTGAATTCATGTCAGTAATAACGAAAGAATGCAGTAAGCATTCATGCATTTTTATACCTCATTCTGAATAAAGTTTGAAAGTCTCAGTAAAAGCACTTACGACATTAAATGTAGAAAAACTTTATATAAATCGGTGGATTGATTGATTATTCTCATTGTTTACATCTGAGATCGTAAAACCTACAAGAGCACAAGAGAACTAAGCATCAAAGCATTCAAAGGTATCGATTTGATCAGTTTGTGAATAGATTGCAAGTTGAAATGGAACCCTAGCAGTTGCATCATTTTGAATTGTCGTGAAACCCTATTTATCCAAGCAACAAGTAAGTATGGCCACTCTAGTTGTATTCAACATCACTGAAAGGAAAAGATTTATGTTTAAGAAGTATCCTTTCAAGTCCATACTAGATGATGTAGAGGGAGCATTTTCTAAGACTCTGCTAGGAGTTGTGCATGTAGAAGACATTCGCGCGTATATATATTGCAAGAAGGAAATAGTTGGAGACAATAGCATAGAAACTCTTATGGGTTCAATGATGAAACCAGACTATTCATTCAAGGATGAATATGTGCATCTCACTGATAACCCTATCTTTGAGTATTCTAATGTGCACAAGTTCTATGAGCCAGAATGGATTAAGATATTACTAAGCAGGATACATGATGACCTATATTGGATTGGCGAGGTCCCTGTTCGCATCACTGCAGACCTAATTCATGAAATGACTGGACTTCCTAAGACTGGACCAGTTCTTCCTACTAGCAAGGATGTTAAGAAGCAGGTTGAAGAAGCATGCTTATCAAGAAGTGATAGGTGTGGTATGACATTTGATCCTATTAAGGAGGATCATATCAAACTACTCACCATGATACTTGGATACAATTTTCAGTAGCCAAGCAGACTAAATAGCGTGTCTGCTGCAACAGTTCTGGCAGCAATAAGGATGGTGAGAGATAACACTTAGTACAATCTATGTGAACTATTGCGAACACAGCTGATTGAGAACATTCGAGCTATTAAGCATGACAAAAGCAAGATATTTAGGTTTGGCTCTTTGATCATCTACCTATACTTCCACATTATTGGTAAAGTTGCAAATCTTTACCTAGATAGGAGCAAACCTACTATGTTTCAGATATTACTAAAAGCTACATCAGAGAGTAGTGCAAAAGATACTATGGACATGGATACCAAAACATTCAGGATCAAGATGCAGAAGAGGTTCAGGATGCCTGAGAAGATAGTTGAGAAATACAAAGACACCATGTGCTTCATGGTGGAAACTGATTGTACTTGCATGGAGGCAGTTGAGCCTAGAACAAAATGGATTCACCCTCTCGGTTATGAAGTTGAAGAACATGTTTTGAAGGTTATGCACAAGTCCTCCTATCTGCACCCAAAGATCCAAATGAACCTAGATGGGGTACTTACAGAGAAAAGACAAATCAAGTTGATTCTGTCTTATATAGTGCTGACAACAAAATGAAGGCATTAAGGATTACCTCAAATATCCTAAAAGTTCATGGTGTTACACAAGAAGACCTAGACAGAGCTAGGGAAGCTAAGATTGCCAAATAACTTGAGAAAACTCCCACAGAAGTGAAAATGGAAAAGACTGATAATATGTCTAAGAAGAAGAAGTAGAAGAAGAAGAAGAAATCTGATGAAGGTACATCTGCGCCATCAACCACTATTGATCTAGAATCCTCTCCACCTTCTATACCTAGTAAGTTAACCAGAAGGAAGAAGCAAGTTCTTACAAGTCATCCATCCTCAAGAACTACAAGGAGCAAGGTGAGGAACACACAAGCCCCTACTAAGGTAGGATTCAGGCATAGTCTAACAGTCCTAAAGAATAGAATTTTTAATGAAGGAAGATTAGAATCTATCAATAATGTCTATGACAAATACCAAGAGATAGACAAAATAGAAATTCATTCTATGATCATATCTCCCATGATTAAATTCAATTGGTTCAAATGGACGGTATTGGAACTCAAAACACTCATACCAGACAAGGTATGGAAAATACTTGATGTATTAAAGAGGAAAGCAATTGAAGAGGATATGAGGATAAGAGAAGAAACATTGGATAACCTTCTCCCGATATGCTCTCATGATCAGAAAGCCATTTTGTTGGATTTAGTAAAGCCTCACCTCAGAACCAAAACAAGAGTTCTCCATATCATGAATAAGGAGTATGATCTAGTTGGTGAAGAGACTCATAAAGCATTTGAGTGGGTATTTCTAGATAGACATATGTATCCTTCAACGGCGCCTACAGCAAAGGTAACTCCAGTTCCTCCCAAACAGGTTACAGAATCACTGATTTAGAATGCACCTAAGACAGGTCCAAAGGTTTCAGCACCCTTAGTTTCAATAGCTTCTGATACAGTAAAATATTCAGGGGATACTATAGTTATTGATGATATCAAGATATCCATGACCGCTTCTGACAATGATATGGACAAAGTTGAAAAAGCATTTGTAAGCACTGAAGAGACAAAGGAGGTATGCACTGATGACACATCTTTACATCAAGATGAAGTTCCCTCTAAAGATTCAACAGATTTGAATAAAGAGGAAGATAATCAAACTAATGAAACACCAGTCATGGAGATCCTAGTAAAAATTAAATGCATGGATACTAGTCAAAATACTATATTCACACCATCCATTCAACCATCAACTTCATTGTTGTCAAGTTTAACTCCTAACTCAGCAAGTCTAGATGCATGGGGAGAAGAAGACCTAATAAAAATTAGTGTCCTAGCCATGGAAAAATCCAAAGAGAAACAAGTTATGAGGAACTCTCTCTTCTTGGAATCAGTGAAAATTCTAAATGACCTAGTGCCCGCAAATAAGAAAGTGGCTAAAATTCAGTCAGTTGATGATGTAGACAACATCCTAACAAGCTTCAAAGCACACTTTACAAGCCTAGTAGACCCAGCTACTAGAATTGCATAAGATGAGTATAAAAAGGAAAGATTGAATGAACTGATAAAGAATTTTTCTTTAGATTTAAAGTCATTAAAGATTGGTCAGACAATGTTGAAAGAGTTGGCATCAAAAGGCAGAAAGGTTATAGCAAATTGCATGAACAGAGGCAAACTCACCTCTGAACATATAAAAAAGATAGAAGAGACAGATATCTTGGTTGATAACATAAGATAATAAGTTGAAACATCATACCAAGACATCAACATCTGCAACAATATCTATAAAGGTCAGATAGACAAGATAGAAAAAGCTAAAATGGAGATTAGTAAGATAAGGATCAGGCAGACTCAACTAATAAATGCACTTGCGCCCTCCTTAGCAGTTCTGGATGAGAACATTAAACAGATTGATGCAACCATTGCTACCTATGATCAAGGACCCTGCATGGATCTGATAAAGATGGAAAAGCTTACATATGCCCTATGCGCCCATCTACAAACAACTGATGCACTAAACTCATTCTGGTAGCAAGAGATGAAGAATCTGCAGATAGCCTATCCAGATGTGTACACGGAGTAAGTATCTAGAGACTTACAATTTGAACACCTTTCTTATTAATGTCAAAGGGGGAGTAAAGTATGTATGGGGAGTACTGTATATATTAAGATATAGTATATGTTAAAGGAAGATAATATACATCTTTTGGCGTTAGTCAATTTTGAGTAAATTGGCCACATTCCTGTGTTGCCATTAATGACAAAGGGGGAGATTGTTGGCAAGTTGACTCCTAGGGAGTATATGACTTATTTTGTGTTGTCATTATAGAAACAAAGTCATGAAGTTTTGACAGCAAACTTTGTAATGGAAATTGACTAAGTATAGAAGACAAGACAGAACAGAGATACACGGATGATCAGAGCACCAGCGCACGTGTGTACGACCAACTCAGACTAAGCGCCTTCAAACATAAGCTCTGTTTTTATGCTTACCCTATACATGCATGGTATGCAATGTCAGTACGGATAAGTTACAGAAAGAAAAAGTACACTAGCAGTTCATAATACAGAGTATGGAACTGACTTCAGGTTTTTGATTAGCGTGTAATCTTTTGTTGTGTAAAGGCTAAGCACCTATTGTAATAAGCTTGTAATCATGTATTAAACATTATTGTAAATACACTTAAGCCATTTTTTTTGGAAGCATTGTGAATGTTGTTTTTGGGCTGACTAAGGTCTTCATGTTTATAGTCGTGTCTATTTAGGCATATATATATATATATA
>MU227449.1:129950-143469 GCA_018584345.1 Thuja plicata
TAAAGAAGATAAGAGCATAAGCGCATAACCGGAATTGATCAGACATTTGTGTCATATACAGCAGTTCACTTTTGGATATAGTGCATATCTATTCTCAAGAGGTTGTAGCCTTCTTTCTCATTGAGTAGTGAGCTCTTGGATAGTGAGTCCTCACCCCTAATAGGGTTGTTTGTAAAATACTCCTAACAGGATCAGGCCTTTAACCAGGTCATTGTACTTGCATTGTAAAGACTGCTCCTAATAGGGTAAAGGAACTTTAATAGGTTCATTATACTAGTGCAATATTTGTGGGTACTAATTCCCACCGGGGTTTTCCTCTAATCAAAGTTTCCCTGTAATCATATCATGTGTTATGTGTTCTTATGTTAAGATTCAATTGATATGTATTTGGTTTATGTATAAAGTTGCTAAAATATAATAAATAGTTAAACACTGATTCACCCCCCCCCCCTCTTAGTGTTTCCAACAATCACACCAGAGGAGGCTAGACAATTGGTAAAGTCCAGTGGAATACTACTTGTGCTTGGATGGGATTTAACCTCTGCATTCATAATTGATCAAATCAAGAAGTTGTTAGGTCTATTTAAAAAAATTTGAAGCAATGAGTCCCTGGTCTATTTTTGTAAAAATTCTTATGAAGGATATTTGAAAAACCCTTGTTTCATGTCTCAAAGTATGAAATTTGGTCCTAAAACCCTAAGCGTCAAAGTAGTTTATGATTCTACGTTACCTTTTTGCCACTTAAGTCATGTATGTTGCATGTGTTCTTTTAAAAATGTTTGTGTTTAATAAGTTTGTAAGTATCCTAACGATTTGCGCATTCCTGCGATGAGAAGATGATCAGATTTTAAGCTTCAAGGAAACGCACCGTGATGCCACGTGTTTTTGGTGGGACTCGATAGAGTGGAGATACAGATCAAAGGATATTTTTAGATGCTTCTAAATCCAATGGCTCGCGCATTACCTTCATACGAAAGATGCGGGTGAGTTAACTTCAATGGATTGCACCATCGTGACGCATGTCCTTAGTGGGCCCAAGCATGAACGAACAGATGAAGTTAAATGAAGTATATGTCAGATCTGATATGACGGTTGGCGCAAAGCCTTATGATAAATATGCACACACAATAGCCATTGAGGGAAAGCATCGTGTTCCCACGTGGTGTCCAGTGGGTCTGGTGGGATAATTAAAGATTTACTAAATATATAACATCTCCGGAAAGATATGATGGCTGGTGTTAACCCACAATGATAAGATGACTGAAGGATAATCTTCAAGGGATTGTGTTGTTCTGACACGTGTCCATCCAGGAAAGTTGAAGATTGCGGTTAATATAAAGTTGGTCAAGTAAAGGTATGATAGGTTAAGGAAGATCTGACGACTGGCGCAAAGCCTCCAATAAAAGATGAGGTGATTTTAACCATTAAGGCATTACAACGTGCTTCCACGAGTCCCTGGAGATCAAAGTTGCAAGTCATAAAGATTTTTTAAAGATAGTAAAGGTCATACAAGATCGAACGGATGGTGTAAAGCCTAGATAAAAAAGTGATCAACCTTTAATCATCAAGGAAACGCGTCATTCTGATGCGTGTCCTAAGTGTTGGGACCCTCTATCAGCGTTAAGTAAGATAAAGTGTAAGCATCTTAAGAAAGATCTAACGATGCGCGCAAAGCCTCAGATGGAAATTGACTGAAGGTTAAGCTTTCAAGAATTGCACCATGCTGACACGTGTCCGCGAAGATGAATATTGTAAAAGACTTGTTGTGAGTCATCCGATGCGAAGAAGATATGTCACGATCGAAGGTCATGATTCAAAGGAGTAATTTTAGCCATTCTAAACCATTAGCCACGAGTTTGCAGAACTGGTAAATTTATGATACAAGTTTTGTCTGAATTCTAAAATCTGAAGAATTATTAGGGCTTGCAGTCACTAGAATCTGTTGATAATTTACTGAATTACTAGATTAAAAAGATCTTAATCTCAAGATGCCTCCTAGAAGAGAGTTCAAGGGCCATGTAAATTACAAAGAAAGAAAAGTATGTGATGACCTGTTGCAGCAGTTAAGTAGGTCAACAAATGATTTGACAAAGATTAAAGAACTAGTCCTTAAGAGTCCACGTTTGAAAATTGGTGAGGGTTTGTATGACCTGAGACAATGGGCTAAGGATGCAAATATAGGAATGACTGGTTTGGCTTTATTCAGAATTCTTTTTAGCCAAAGAACTACTGTTGCCCCTAACAGTAATGTATGGTAGTTTGATGTGGGCAAGTTAGTAGTGCCTAGGCTTTTCATGGATATTGATATGCTCATGCAAATAGCAGACAAATATGACAAAATATCCAAGGTAGTCAGGGATAAGAATGGACATGTCATGGTTAGCATCACTATAGAAGAAATCAGGGAAGTATTCAAGTTGAGTGAAGAGGATACCCCGATGGATAAAATTGATTTCAAAGAATTCGTAGAAGTATATCAAGCTCAGAAAGATTATTTGAGAAATGGACCATTGAAAGAATATTTAAACAAAATTGGGGACTTGATCATGGTAGGGCCAAATACCAAGGAACCTTTCAAGTTAGATTACTTCACTCCAAAGGCCAGAGGAGTATATAGGGATTTATGTCATATATGTGGGCATGATGAAGAGAAGGAAATGCCCATCCACTATATGTTCATGATGGTACAAATTTTGCACCCCCATTTGGCCATAATTTTTTATTTTGCTCCATATCTTGCAGATTTGATACATGAAGGTCTAATAGGTATCCAGGATAAAAAGGTGACTAGACATTTCACATGGTATTCCCTGTTGATGCACATGTTTATGTTCAAAGGGGAATATTATTTTGAGAAGGAAATGGAATTGACAAAGGTCAAGGATGATGAAGATATGTCATTACAGATGTGGAATGCAGACATGTCATGGGACAATAAAGAGGCAAATTACATTAATTTTGATAGATATTTTTCTACTAGGATTAGGGCATTGTTGTTGACTGATGATCCTAGAATTCCTTTGACACTATTGCAACTATTGAGGCCTATAGAATATAGTCAGGAGTTGAAAATAGTGCATAATTGGGGAGATGTTATGGTCAACAGTTTTCAGATTTTATGGTTTCAGGGGAATCCCTAACATATTACTTTACAGGGTACCTATCAAATTAGGATTGGCAGAGAAAATAAGACAAATTGGGGGTTTGCGGGAGGAATCCCTAACAGGGAGAGGAAAAGGAACTATCTTTCCTACAATCATAGAAGCCCATCTATTATTTATTACAAAGGGAGGGTGGAAACACCTAGATGCATATATGGCCCCTTATCATTTGATTACTGCAATATCAAGGTGTGCTGACCCTAAATCTTTCATTAAAGATATGTTCAAAGAGAAAACAAAATGCTTGGTATTGAACCACCAATTCAGTTTCCCTGAGGACATAATCAGAAATGAATTTGATTTAACAGAGAAAGAGTTAAATAAAGAAAAATGGATGGCATACAAGAAGAGCCTAGATTTTGTACAACACTTTGACAAGTTGTGTGATCCATTGAAGGATTTTCAGCCGTGGGCCAAAAAGATAGAATCTCTAATGGAGATGTTTGAAAACATCATGCAGGTACTAAATCAAAAAAGAGCCAACATTTTACAAATAGAACCAGAAAGAGCTAAGGCAATCATGAGAAGGATAGCTCCTATAAGAAATGCTACCCCAGGGAAATATATGGTTTACCAAAGAAGAGGGTATAGTACAGTCTTGCCACAATCTGACAAGACCCTAGATCTAAAGGGTGAGAGGCCATTAGACCCGCATACTAAATTATTGCCATCTCCCAAAAGACAAAGAATAGAAGGAGAACAGCAGCAATAACATGTAAATGTATATTCTCCTTCCCAATATCCACTCTGTATTGGTGAACAAGTTGTAGCAAAACAGTTGCTACAAATGGGAGATGCTGGACAATTTTTTATCACAACCTAAGAATTACAGGAGGGGATGCCTGAGGTCTCAAAACATGCTTCACTAGATCTGACTATCGGAGAATATACTTGAAAGGAATTGGACCCCTTAAAAAAATAGGATTTTAATAATTTCTATGGAGAACCCACATAAATGATTTCAAAGAAAAGTGCCAGCAAAAACATAATGAGAAACCTACAAGGAGTAAGGAATAAATTGAAAAAAAATTCAAACAAGAAATAATATCTAAGTTTGAAAAGATTACTCCTGAGGAAGGTAGGGCACTAGTCAAGAAGGAAGGAGTATTGATACTTCCAGAATGGGATATTGCAGATGCCATTGTTTTTGATGTTGTGAGAAAAGAAATAAAGATTGTCCATGATAATGAGACAGACGCAAGACAAGCATCCAAGGGAGTGAGATTTAGTGACGATCATGCAGCCCTTGTCATGTGGCATATGAAAAGGAAAATCCATAAAGCATCTGATGAAGATAATCAGGCTGAACATGTACCTAGCCTTATTGTGAGAAGAGTATCAGATACATCAGGTGTGGAAGCGGCTAACCTTACTCTAAAAACTACAAAATCGAGCCTAAAGGTAGCTAAGATGCAAGAAGATGAACTCAAGAGCTTGAGGGAAAATTATTAGGTGTTCAAGAAGGCATACAACGATGAGAGTGTCAAATCCATTGAAAAGGATAATAAAATTTCCCTCCTTGAAGGAAGACAAACAGTCCAGTATGTGCCTAAGAGGATGATTGCACAAGACCCACATCAGCCATCATCATCAAGACCAATTATCACTTACCCTCCTTCCCCTACACCATAAAACTTTACCACACAAGAGGAGTTAGAACAAGAGAAAGCAAGACTGATTGCTGAAAGGACTGAATTTTAAAAATCAAAGAAGGAATGGGTTGAACAGTCTGCATCTTTCAAAGAAGCAGAGGCATGGGTGAAACAAAAATATGCAGACAAAATACACAACACCCTCATGTATTGTACTCATGAATTGGTTCCCACTGCAATTTATTCACAGGGGAAGAAAATTGTCAGTATGTTGAGTGAATACAATGCAGAAAGGGATAATTGGGATCAGATGGTAAACAGATGGAAAGGAAAGAAAGGAGAATTGAAGTTCTTCAATACCACTTGCAAGGAAGAGAACAATATTGATATTATCTTAACTGGCACTTATAAATGTGTCAAACTGCTCATGGACAAGGACATAAGAAGGAGCATTGCCATAAGAAAGGTAATGGCCTTAAGAAAGGAATACTCAAAGGACCGATATGAAATGTTTCCAAATCTTTTTAAGAAAAATGGGGATATAAAAGATGAAGCATTATGGCATCGGTAGATGAATGAAGCGTTGGCAGTTAGAACCAATAGCATAATCACCTTGGAAAGTACACTGGTTTTTGTTTAAACCGTAGAAATAGTTGTTAAGGCCAGAGCATTTTTTGCATTTTGGTCATAAGAAACTGAAAAGGCAAGTACCACCTAGAAGGAGATTAATAGCAAAAAGGATGAGGTCCTTAGCTTCAACTGGCCGAATGATGAAGTGTATACCTCTTGGAAGGACAAGTACAAAATAGTTGATCTAAGCAAAGGTGACGACATGCAAGTGGATGATGAAGCCTAACATATTAGATAATACAGGTAAAGTGAAGATCCTACATCACCAATATCAAGCACAACAAACTCCAAATGGCTCATTCTGAACAACTTTGAAGCAGTTGCAAATACCAAGCGGTCAAAAGACAAAATATGTCAAATATCTAAATTGTAACAAGAATGGTTATCTCTCCATTATCTATTTTGTCTTTTTATTGAGTCATTGTTTTTGTCCTTATTCCAAATGATTCATAGCTTGTTGCAATCCTATTCTATAAAAGGATTCCCAAGATCATTGGAAAGGGCTGGAAAATTTATATTGTAAACTTCTTGTAAAAGTTTTCAGTCAAGAGGGGAAAGATAGTATAATTTGTACTAGATAGTGCAAGAATTCAGAAATAAAACTGAGAGATCTTTGGCAGGTTATTGAAGAGATTGTCTATGACTACATTTTGTATACTAAAATAAGACTTTCTGAATTGAATACAAAGATCCAGATTCCAATTTCTCCTATGTTATGAGTCTTGTGAGTTATGAATTTTCTGATTCATTAGCATAGTTTTCTCTGTGTTTATGTACTTATTTGAGAGTTTTGATCCAGGATCATATTAAATTAGGCTCTAATTAATGTGTAGATTCATTTGACACATGCTAGGATTCTATTAGTAGTAGGGGTTTGGGATAGTTGTATTATGATCTGAAATATTTGGTGAATATTAATTTCACTATACTGTATCTATGTTAGAATATAGCCCAATGGATAAAGCACTGATCTAAAGCTGATAAGTTTTGTATTATTACATATCTAGTTGTACATTGGTTGTGTTTTCCTATAAGTAAACATTAAAAATCCATTAAGTCTCCATTTGTATAAGATTGTTACGAATTCCTATCTCACGCTCCATTTCATGGTTGATGTTCAATGGGTAATTAGCCAATTATCTAGTATTTGTCGGTCATGTTGAGTCATTGTGAGATTACTGCTTGATAGTACCTTCTAAGAAATATCATAAGGTATTGAAGGGTATCCCCCCTTGGTGTAGCAGGACCTAAAGAGTAGAAGTATTAAGAGAGTGCTTGTTAGTTGGTCCTTTTCTTGTATGTACAAACATTTAGAGGTGGATCCTCTATAAGACAGTCATAAGGAGAAGAGGTTGTTGTTATTTTTATTGCAACATAAAAACAAACCAACAAAATGGTGACTCTGCTGGGGAGCAATTTTTCATTGCAATAAGTAAGGTTTGTCAAGTTGAGATGGACTCCTGGCCTATTTACTTATCAATACCAGTCGGTTGACCATTGTATTACAGAGTTTTTGTTAGGAATAGTCCCAAGAGATAACTGAGAGGGGGGGTGAATCAGTTATCTACAAGATTCAATTCTTTTCTAATTTAAGTACAGAATAAATTTAAACATAAACTCAACAAGATAACACAGAATTGAACAACAAAAATTTGGTAATGGGGAAAACCAAATTAGGTAAACAAATCCCGGTGGGAATTAGCACCTACAAATAACTATACTAGTTTATAATGATCCTTGGTAGAAGATCTTGCAACCCTATTAGGATTTGATCTTTACAATGCAATAAGTACAGAGACCTAGTCAAAGGTCAGACCCTTTTAGGAGTCTTTTACAAATAACCCTAGGGGTGAGGACACACTGTCCAAGAGCTCACTGCTCAAAGGATGAAAGTTGTAACCTTCTATCAGGAAGATATACACTATATCTGATAATGAATTGTTTGAGTAGACCTCCTATCTTGATCAGTTCCAGTGAATTGTAATCTTCTTCTATTTGTTCACATAGATCTTCAACTGATGAATGATGTAGCTTTACTGTCTAACTTTCTGCTCTGCTCTGTCTTTTCTTTTTCCCTTCATTTTCACACTTAGCGATCACATTTGAACTTCTATATGTATCTTCCCAAGGATAAGGTCACAACGGCTGTAGGAAACACTTCAGCAACTTCATTGTCGGATTAACTAAGCACACAATCAAAGTTAGGACCACGCAACTCAAAATGAGTGGACATGTTGATTCACATAGTCAGCTCTACCAAATTAACTCAAACATCATGCTTCTGTTAAAACACGTTTAGCGCCTTTGGATAATCACCATTAACTCATAACTAAACATGAATACAAACACGCATATCCCAAAGATAGGTGCAACTCAAGAAATAATGTAAATACGTCGACTCTTAACAGATAATCTCCAAAAACTGTAACTACCAAAACATATTAACATAACTCAACTGAAACTGCATTTCTGAATCTATGTATGAACATGGTATAGTAACTATATTTGAAACATAAAAACAACCATGCAAGGCTTCCACATATCCATATTGAAAATGGAATACAGTTCACTACTGTATACTATATGTTTTCATCAATGACAAATATAAAGTCAACTAATTGCATAGACGCAAATCTTCAAAAATCTCCCCCTTTGACATTGATGGAAACATATGATTAAAAACACCATCAAATCAAAAGTGTCTTCCTTCTTTTTACAATCTTCTAAATATCCTCATAAAAGGTTCCTCTTCACTACTGCATCTCCTCTAACTATGTTTTCGTGACTATATACTCCCCCAGACTATATGCTCCCCCTTTGACATCAATGGCAAAGGGTGCCAAATACCATTAAGCACAAGTACTACTCCAGAAGTAGAGTAGTCAACCATTCATCAGTCACCAAGGACTGATGTTCTTGTTGCAAATTCTAATCAGACTCAGGAAAGGGAATTACTCCCATCTTCTCCCTGAGATACTCAAAAGTATCTTTTGATAAAGGCTTTGTAAAAATATTTGCTAATTATTCTTTAGTGCTTACATAATCTAACTTTACTTCTTTGTCTGCAACTTTTTCTCTTAGAAAATGATATTTTATTTCAATGTGTTTTGTCTTTGCATGCATCACAGGGTTCTTTGACATATTGATAGTGCTATTGTTATCACAGTGAATAACAATAGGATAATCAATCTGAATTCCAAAGTCTTTTATCATCTGTTTGATCCAAACAATTTTAGAACAATTCAATGTTGTTGCTACATATTTTGCCTCAGCTATTGACTGAGAAATACAATTATGCTTCTTGCTTGTCCAAGTGACCAATCTATCTCCAAGGAAAACTACTCCTCCCGAAGTACTCTTTCTATCATCAACACAACCTGCCCAATTAGCATCAGTATACACATGAAGTTATACATTCTCTGAGTTAGGATACCATAAACCATAGTCTATAGTTCCCTTTAAGTATCTAAATATTCTTTTTACTGCCATTAAGTGGTTTTGTTTAGGTTCAGCTGCAAATCTTCCAACAATGCCAACTGCATTAGAAATATCAGGTCTAGATTGAGTGAAATATATGAGTTTTCCAATCATAGACTTGTATAGTGTCTTTTCAACTGCTGTGGAATCATCATCTTAAGAAAGCTTACTTCATGTTATCATGGGGGTGCTTACTGGCTTGTAATCTTCCATCTTGAAAGTCTTCAATATCTCCTTCACATACTTAGACTGATTTATGAATATGCCTTTGTCAGTTTGTTTTACATTCAATCCCAAAAATATTTTATAGGTCCAATCACGCTCATTTAAAACTTAGTCTGAATTTCTTTGGTGAATTCTGCACTAAGCTTGTCATTACCTCGAAAGATAATGTCATCAACAAAGATAGAAACAAGTAGTAGTTCATTAGGTGTCTCTCTTAGGGATAATTTGCAATGTGTTGCTCCCTTTTTTAATCCAATCTTGGTTAAGTAGCCATCAAGTCTCTTATACCATGCTCTTGGGGCTTGTTTAAGTCCATAAATGGCTTTCTTTAGTCTGCATATCATGTCTGGTTTGTCTGAAAGTTTGAATCCTTCAGGCTGCTCTATGTAGACTTCTTCCTTTAAGTCAGCATTTAGAAAAGTTCACTTGACATTCATTTGATATACTTTAAAGTTCTTAAATGTTGCATAGGCCAAAAACAATTTAATAGCTTCCAGTTTGCTTACATGGGCAAATGTATCAGTATAGTCTATTCCTTCTCTACATATCATTCTTGTTTTGTTTCTTACCACTGTACCTTCTTCATTCATCTTATTTCTGAATATCCACTTTGTTCCAATCACATTTTTGTCACAAGGTCTAGGAACCAATTCCCATGTGTCATTATTGATTATCTGATCTAATTCTTCTTCCATAGCTTTCTGCCAATCTGAATTATTACGTGCATATTCAACACATAAGGGTTCAATTTGTGAGAGTAAACATACCTCTTCATCAACAGTTAAACTTTTTTCTTTAGAACTTGTTAAAAATCTACTTCTCTGATCTCCAATGATATCATCTTTTGAATGGTATCTAGATGTGATTTTTGGAACTTAAGGTGTGACATCTTCATCTGTAATCTGTGATTCCTCTTTGCTTGTTTTAGAGTCATTGCATGATACATCAATACAATCAAACATTTCTTCAATAATTGTTTCCTTACTGCTAGCTCTGGGTTCATCTTCAATAATAGGTGCATAATAATAATACCTCTCTTGAATCATAAACTTCTCATCAATCTTCACATGTGTACTTTCAATTATCTTCTTCAATCTCAAGTTAAAACATCTATATGCTTTGCTTTTAGTTGAGTAACCAAGGAAAATACATTCATCTCTTCTGGAATCAAACTTACCAACACCATCATCTCTCTTAATGTAGAATTTGCTTCCAAAGATTCTGAAGTATTTTACTGTAGGTACATTACCAAACCAAAGTTCATAATGTGTCTTATTTGCACCTAGCCTTAATTGAATTCTATTGATAGTATAGACTATTGTATTGACTGCATCTCTCCAATAGGTGTGCGCAACTTTTCCTTCAATCATTTCCTCAAGAATTTTCTCAATGTCTTTAATGGAAACTAATCCAATTTCATCTTCTCCTGAATCATCATCAGTTACACCATCTTCAACATGATAGCATTCCTTAGTATATTTGGGCTTATAATTTGATCTGAACTTCTTGACTCTTGTAGGACACTTGGATGCAAAATGGCCAACTTTTTTGCATGAAAACATTTGAATGGTATTTGTTCTTCATATTTTCCCTTACCTTTCCTTTAATTCTTGGAAATCATAGCAATCATTTCTTCTAGTTCTGTATCCACTTCTTCTTTCTCATTATAACTAGAGATACTCAAAGATTTCTTACCATGGATTGAGGCTTTGAAATATGTTTCACTTTTGGGTTCTGTCTTCAATCTAGATATCTCAAATGCAGAGATTTTTTTGATCAAAGTCTCTCTCTTGAAGTCTTTTTAAAAGTGCATGGTTTCATCCAAGATGTTTATCTTGCTCTAATAATCTGTTGTCAATGTAGTCATTAGTTTATCCATTATGTCTTCCTCTGAAATTTCTCCACCATTGTTTCTAATTCCTGAAACTGCTTCATTAATCCTCTGATTGTAAGCTCTGATGTTCTCTTCAAGTAGCATCTCTAAGTTGTTATACTTCTTTTTCCATGTCTTTCTTTGCGCATTCTTTTCTTGAATATCTCATTCAAACATATCTTCTAAATACTTCCATATGGTGTAGGCTTTGTCTACTTTCTTAATCTCAAAGAATTCACTATCAGATAATGCACTTATAAGGGCTTCCTTGGAAATCGCATTAGCGGTGAATACATCCTTTTGTTTACTAGTAGCATCATATTTTGCAAGGTCTTTCAAATATGGAACAACTTCTTGTGTGGCTATTTCAAAAATCTCAAAACCAACGCATTGTAGATGTGTTATCATTTTGTTCTTCCATTCAAGATATTTCTCTCCATCAAACTTAGGACTCTCTTTTCTGAAGTATGTCATGTGATCTACCTTAAGCTGTTAAACTTTCTCTCCAAGGCACTTTTCTCTGATACCAATTTTTAGAAATACTCCCAAGAGATAACTGAGAGGGGGGGTGAATCAGTTATCTACAAGATTCAATTCTTTTCTAAATTAAGTACATAATAACTTTAAACATAAACTCAACAAGATAACATTGAATTGAACAACACAAATTTGGTAACAGGGAAAACCAAATTAGGTAAAAACCCCAGTGGGAATTAGCACCCACAAATAATTGTACTAGTTTATAATGATCCTTGTTAGAAGATCTTGCAATCCTGTTAGGAATTGATCTTTACAATCCAATAAGTACAGAGACCCAGTCAAAGGTCGGACCCTGTTAGGAGTCTTTTACAAATAACCCTGTTAGGGGTGAGGACACAATGTCCAAGAGCTCACTGCTCAAAGGATGAAGGTTGCAACCTTCTGTCAGACAGATATACACTATATCTGATAATGAACTGTTTGAGTAGACCTGATGTCTTGATGAGTTCCAGTGAATTGTAATCTTCTTTTGTTTCTTCACATAGATCTTCAACTGATGAATGATGTAGCTTTACTGTCTAACTTTCTGCTCTACTCTGTCTTTTCTTTTTCACTTCATTTTCACACTCAGCGATCACATTTGAACTGTGTTGGTACCCATATAGACCCTGGTAACAAAACTTTCAGTTTAGGGTCTTGAACCTCTTTGAAGTAAGTTCAAAGCAGTTCCAAGTGGTTCGTTATGCTGAAGCAGGTTTTAATAGTTCAAAGGTTCAACAAGTTTGCAGGTTCAGTACAAAGTTTCACTGATTCGAGTTCAGATTCAAGGTTCATCCTCACAAGTGAGTTTGGTTTAGTTACGACTTTGATTGGTACAAACAGTCTCATAGGGTTTGATGAGTTTATAAGCAAAGTTCAGAGGTTCAAAAGTTCAATATCGCAGGCTGTTTAGTAGTTTCAAATTTCAGAACGTTCTTGGCTAAAGTTAAAGTACTGAAATTCAAAGACACCCTAATTCAGATTGAATGGTTCACATTAGAATTCTCCAAGTGCACATGAATCATCCCATAATCAACATAAGAAATTGGCTTCATATGATCATCGAACTTTCTGAAGTACACATGCATTGATTCATATGCAATGTTTGTAATGATCAAGATTTTAGGTGTAGATGGATAGAGCCTTTGATAGAATATTGATGAAATACACATTGAAGGCATGGTTATTCATCTTGGGACTCCAAAACAGTGATATCTTGATGACGGTAGCAATACCATTTTCACAGTAACGATATGGCTTCACCGAGGTTTTGTACATGATAATGCAAGATTAGGATAGGTCTTCAATAATATATTTATCTCTGGACAGAATTAAGTCACCAATGACTTAATAAAAGACTTGAGTTGTTTGATGAGATGTCTCAAGCAAAGTTCCCATGATAATCTAAGTATGCATGGAAGATGGTATACCAATCACTGTGAATTGTGCTCACAGCGGGTCCATATGCCAATGTCCATCCTCTATATAAGTGAGAGCCATCAGCCTCTCAAAAGGGAGATTAGAAACTTAATCAACTCTTTTCACTGAAACCCGTGAATAGAGAGATAATTGTCACTCTTTAATTTCCTCATTCAATCAGACGGGGAGCGATTCAGAGTTTTAGTGAAGGAACATTTGCTTTGACTTGGACCAAATACATCAATAGATATTGGGCTCGTGTCTTATAGCCGATATCATATATGTGAGCCACCAATCATGTCAGGTGTCAATAGAATTTTGATGCAAGTGGCCGACAATATGCAGAAAAACAAAGGATGTAGACCAAATGTTTGACAAAATGCCTTTGATCCTTATATGTATGTGCACTGAAAACTATAATTCATGTATACACGTGAAGCCGTGTGTCGAGGATGAAGAATGAATACTTGGTGACTGTGTAAATGGTTGAGCTCGGCATGACAGTAAGAGGATGAAAGAAATGACATAGACCACTTAAACCTCTTCATAGGCAGCAAGATCAACATGAATACCCAATGGCGGGTAGGGGTGTGATGGAAGAGATGTCTCATCGTCATTGAGCA
>MU227449.1:143519-187115 GCA_018584345.1 Thuja plicata
CAAAATGTTGCTCGATGGGACTACGAATTGAAGGCCCAAATGTCCCAATCCTCTCATCGTGATTAACTGTCTGACAAAACAATGATATAAACAATCGGCTTTTGAAGTGTCCCTAAGCATCAGAGATGAAATTGGGAGAGATTTGAGGTCACAACATTAATGTACCCGACGTTTATTTGTCTATTCTATATACGGTGAAAGCCCTCGATTTCTCAGAGTGGAGATACTTCAAATCACTTGGTTTCCAAAATGCACATAGTGGTTAGAAATACAAAGTAGGTTTGGTCTCATCGATGGCACAAAGTGACTCGGCCAAGCTACTCTTGTCTTGAGCAAATATTTGGTCCGATAGAACGATCATTGCCATAGTCCATTATGGCAGGATTCCAAATAATTTATCCCCATTTTAAACATGAAAATGGTAAAAAGCACAGATATGATTTTGAAGATGAGTACCAGGTGTAAAACAAGAAGTCAGAAACCTCTGTGGCGCCCATGAAAATGGGATTCAGTATAAATAAAGGTAATGCAGTTGATTTAAGCTCAAAAGGGAAATGCAGAATTAGTAGACCGACATGTGCGGATCCAGATGGAAAATAGCTTACCCCAGGACTCTCTTCTAAAGTGACATGTAGAGTTTATTTCCTTAGATATAGGGAAATCTCTCAACGCTCGATTGAAGACATTTACAACTGATCAAAACATGTGATTAAACTTTAAATATTTGTAAAGACAAAAGAAATGAAAAGATATTATGAAAATGTCATCGGGAAGAGATAGACATGGAAGAATATTTAAGAAAATTAGTTACAGAAACCGAAAGGAGACTTTCCAAAGTTCTATTTAATGCAAAAGATCAACCTTTGCAGGGGTTCCGGATTCTGCCTGACCCGAGAGACTTTGTGCCAGGGCAGGGATAGTTTAGGATTTTTATTATAATGCAGGGTAGAGAGGAAGCTTTTCTTTTCGAAAGTCTTTGTGCTGGAAGAGAAGTTTCTGCTTTAGTTTTATTTTGTAGTTGTTAAGGAGTGAAGAATGATTATCATTCTTTTCATCCGAGTTTAGTTTCTTTGAAAGTTTTGTTTTTCCAAATCTTTGAAATCTGGAGAACTTTGTGTCTTTTGATTCTTTAGTTTCTATTGTAATCTTTTTGTAAGCATTCCTCCATACCTGTGAGTATGTCGAGAGATCCTTTAAGTACTTTCTGGTAAAAGTACATATGTTTGTTCTTTTTATTTTTATTAGAAACTCTTTGAAAATCATATACGGGGAGCTGTACCCGGATAATTCAGAGGGCACTTATGCTTTTCAATAGCGAAGTGACCCAACTGTTGTGTTACAATTTGTCTTTCAACCTTGGGTGTTTAGGAGTCATTTCGTGCAAGTGTTTTGACAAGACAAATATGTTTACCAACAAACTGCTATATGTATCTTCCCAAGGATAAGGTCACAACAGCTATAGGAAATACTTCAACAACTTCATTGTCAGCTTAACTAAGCACGTAATCAAAGTTAGGACCGTACAACTAAAAATGAGTGGACACGTCGATTCACATAGTTGGCTCTACCAACTTAACTCAAACATCACACTTTTGTTAAAACATGTTTATTACCTTTGGATAATGATCATTAACTCATAACTAAACATGAATACAAACACCCATATCCCAAAGATAGGCGCAACTCAAGAAACAATGTAACTATGTCGACTCTTAACAGATAATCTCCAGAAACTGTAACTGCTAAAATAGATTAAATAACTCAAATGAAACTGCATATCTAAATCTACGTGTATGAACATGGTATAGTAACTATGTCTGAAACATAAAAACAACCACGCAAGGCTTCCACATATCCATACTGAAACCGGAATACAGTTCACTTATGTATATTGTATGTTGTCATCAATGACAAACATATAGTCAACTAATTGCACAGACGCAAATCTCCAATAGTTTTGTCTTTGCATATCCCAGTGATCTGTGTTATCATTTGAAAATATATCAGGATAGATGTTTAGACTTTTTTTATATCTGTGACCTGTGAAAACTTTCCATAACAAAATTTATTGCTCAAGTTGGTTTGTATTTTCCCAGCTATTTGTTGGGTGGTGACTCCAAGAAATCTTTGCATCAGTGCTGAGTTAAAATCATTTGATACACCACTGCTTAGTAATGAGTTATAAAAATACTAAATCCAGGATGAACAGTCGTCCTAAGAATGAATTGGAAGGTGAGATTCCATCCACTTCCAAAGCCGGGAAATCGGTAGACAGAAATGTTGTTGGAGTTACTCCCCAAGCTTGGAGGCAGAGAAGGAACATAAGAATGGATACTCCTATCCCTCCCAATCATGAAGAAGGTAATGTAGAAGTTGAACAAGACACACAGCCAGGGTTGGGAGTCTATGGGGAGTATTACTCTCAGAGTGAAAGGGTTGATGATGTTCCTAGATATACTAGGAAGGTGGTTCATGGTAAGTCCCAGGGACATGAGACAAGGTCCAGATCCAAAAGAAGAGGTGAAGAGAATAGGAATCCTCCAAGTGATCTGATCTCTCCCTCATCTGAAAGACCACATGCCCATCATCACAGAAGAGAGAGAACTATCATGGAGGAGAACTCAAAATTTGACATGACCCTTGTATATTCTGAAGAGAATTTTGAAGAAGTGGGTGAGTTGGAGAGGAAAATTAGAGAATAGATTGCCTTGAGACAAAAAAGACAAAGAAAAAAAGAGGAAAGAATCCGACATGCTCAGATTCAATCTGACCAGTTGAAAAGGCAACTCCAAGATTTGAAGGCAATGAATGCTACTGTTATACCTAAGAAACTTGAATATGAACGTGTTGTTCAACAGTTGTATGACATACCAAAGCCTAAGGACAAAGGTAAACAAAAAGTAGCAGCTATTGAAATAAAGGAGCCAATGAACAAAAGGAGTATAGTGGATCCCTTGGTTAAGCTGGATACTGAGTTGGAGAGAGCCAAAAGAGAGAGGTAAAGATTAGCCAAGGAACTAGAGAAGGCTGAGTTGGAAGCCTCTTCTCTTGAAATGAAAAATAAAATTGAATTCCGTAGGAAAACCTCTAGTCCTCATCCTATTGGTGCTGGTCCTAAAATGTCTCTAAATTTGGGAATGAGTATACCACCACCTGTTGATTCTAGAAATGTTGCCACTTCATGTAATCAAGGTAACATTTCATTTCAAAAGTATCATGTCTATACTGAAAGGTACAGACAATTTATTTTCCTTGGCATTCCTAGTTATCCGAATGAGATCCCTAAAAAAATTACGGATAAGATTCCTAAATTTGCTAGAAATAATGTAATAACATCTAAAGAACATCTTAAGCATTTTATTGATATGATTGATGATTATGAAATTGCACATGATGATGTTATGATGAAATTATTTGTGCCATCATTACTTGAGGATGCTAGAGACTGGTTTAGAGATTACCCCATGAATGTATTGGGTCCATGGATGAGATGAAGGAATGTTTCAGGGACCAATACGGGGACAAGACTAATGAAGGTTTCATGTTGAATGAGTTCAACAATGTAAAGAAGAACCCAAATGAACAAGTGGTGGAATTCAATATCAGATTTCAAAGGGAAATGCACAAGTTGCTACAAGTGATGAGACTAGATGACAAGGTATGTCTTGCTACCTATCTTAATGCTTTTGATTTTAAAATGGGTTATTTGTTAAGAGATAAGAACCCTAGAAATATTAGGGAAGCATATAAGGTAGCAGTAAACATTGAGACAAACAGAAGAGTTTTTGGGAAAGTGGGAAGGAGATAAGATTGGAAACCCACCAAGTATAATAAGAAAGAATCAGATAAACCCTTGAGTTCTAAACCTAAGGAGGAGGATAACCTTAAGTTGATTCTGAATGCTTTGAAAAATTTAAAGCCTGGAGAGAGTAATAACAATAAGGTTCCAAATAATGATAAGCCCTCCTATGGAAATTTCAACAGACATCCTAGGATGCAAAACTATCCTTATACTACTCAGTGGAAAGATGGGAAACCTATTTTCCCGTCAAAAAAGGATAAGTCTGATGACAAAACTATTGATCCCCTGCACAAAACCTCTGTAAATATGTGCAATGATAATCTCTGGTGTGTATCTTGTCAGTCTCCACATAATCCTGAATATTTTGTTATTGATGCTAGAGTTTCTGCCACTGAAGAAAATGAAGAAGATGAAGAGGAAGAATATGATGATAATGGTTGTGCTATGACTTCCTCACTGGTTAATGGTGAAACATATTATCAGCCTAATCATTTTGACATACAGGATTGGGAGATTGATAACATGAGATGTAATGTTGAAGGACGTGATGTAACCCCTATTTTGAGAAGGGCATCTAATGAAGAAATTGCTAAGATCACAGAAAATATGGTTGCACAAGCAAGGGGTAATTATGTTTTGAGAAAGAGAGTAGTTGGAAATGCAGATAGAAAACCTGCTGGTATCTTTATCAAGGTACCCCAAATAGTACCAAAAGGCCACAAGAAAAGGAGCAACAGGCTGAAGGTACTAATAAAATTTTGATTAAGAAGGACAACAAACCTACTAACCCAAATATGTATAAAGAAAAGATGAAAACACCTGAAAGTCCCATACCTCATTCCAAAAAGGAGGATAAACCACATAAAGGAGATGAAGAAAAATTGGCTACTCAGGCAGAAGATGTGGATTACACCAATCAGAGATCAGAAATTTCTGATATGAAATACACCCCTGTGGATATGGAGCAACTTTTGTCTCAAATAGCTATTAAGGTGCCTCTGCTAGAAATGATGAGGATAGGAGAGCATAAGGAAAAAACTCTAACATGGGTGAATAGTGTTAGCTCTGCTAAGACCATGGGACCAGAGAAAAACAAGAAAGTGTCAGACACAAACATAAATCAACAAAGGAATTTGATGAGCTTATATCAAAGATTCCACAAATTTACTTAGATACCAATATTGTTAGCACTACTGCAGAAATTGTTCATCCCTTTTTCTTGACATTATTAATAAATGGAAAAATGTTAAAAAAACTACATGATTGACTCTGGGGCATCTAACACTGTCATGCCTGCAGAAGTTATGAGATCATTGGGATTGAAAGTGGACACGCCACATGGGAGATGCCAAGCTATGGACTCCAGAGAAGTGCCTATCGTAGGCACTATTAAGGCTTTGCCTTATAAATTGGCAGCTTTCCCAGAAAAAGTACTAACAATGAGTGTGTTGGTTGTAAACATCCCCCCCAATATGGAATGTTATTGTCAAGAAAATGGAGTACATCTATGGGGGGGCATTCAATGTGATTTATCATTTGCCGGTTTCAACATAAATGGTGAAAACATCAAAGTATCAAGGGAAACTAGAACTCCTCATATGATTGAGGAACAAGATGATAACAATATGAATTGTTTCTTGGATACTAAGATGGGGTCGTTCCAAGTGCAGGAAATTCAAGCTGCAAGAAAATCACAACCTGCATTATTGTCAGAAGATATAAATAATTTATCTGAAAAAACTAAGCTATGGATAATGTATTTTGATGGTGCCAGTTCTAGGAAGGGGGCTTTTGCTGGGGTTTTGTTGATATCTCCTTTCAGAAAAACCTTCAAATTTTCATTTTCTCTGTTATTTTCATGTACAAATAATGTGGCAAAATATGAGGCTCTGCTGATAGGTTTGAGATTAGCTATCAGACATGGAATCAAATGCATCAAAGTTATTGGAGACTCTGAGTTGGTGGTCTCTCAGATTAGATCCAAATATGCATCCAAAAATCATAGATTGAAACAGTACTGAAATACAGCCTGAGATGAGTTAGAAAGTTTTGATGCATTTGGTACTGACTAGATGGATAGGGGCTAGAATATAATGGCAAATTTGTTGGCTAATATTTCTTTAAGGCTAGAAGACATTACTTTTGCTAGAATTTTTGAAATAGAAGTTCAGACTAGGCCTTCAATACCAGACAATGTGGATAGCTGGCAAGTATTTGATAATGATGTAGATATTCTGAGATTTTTGTATTGTGAGGCAGGTCTTGACAATAGAGAGATATATTTCACTAAGTATGTGAAAAAAATTGATGGAAAAGATATTATCTTAGGAAAATAAATATTGATAGTAAGGATAGACCATACTTTGTCACATGTGTAAATAGATCTAAAGATTTGGAGGAGGTTAATGTGGGAACAGAAGAAGTTCCTAAAAACTTATTTACTGGTAAAAAAAATGTCACCCAAAGTCAAGAAGGATATGACTAATCTTTTAAGGAAGTATTAAAAAAGTTTTTTCTTGGACATATGATGACCTAAAGGCATATAATGAGGAATTGTTTCAACATGAAATCCCATTAAAGGAAGATGCCAAGCCCTTTAGGCAAAAGAAAAGGCCCATAAATCTCACCCTAAGGCCCAAGATGGAGCAATAATTGAAAAAAATTAAAGATGTTGGGATAATTAAGCCCATTAGGCACTCTTCCTAGGTTTCGAATTTGGTGCCTGTCAGAAAGAAGAATGGGGACATCAGGTTGTGTGTAGATTTTAGAAACTTGAACATATCTTCCTTAATAGTAAAACTATTCTCTCCCCAACATGGATAATATGTTGTAGAGAGTCACTGGATGTAAACTCCTGTCCATGATGGACAATTTCTCTGGGTATAACTAGATTATGGTCAAAGAGTCAGAGCAGTTTAAGACTTGTTTTACCACACCATGGGGAACATATGTATATGTTAGGATTCCTTTTGGGTTAATGAATGTTGGGGCTACTTTCCAGAGGGCCATGGATGTTTCATTTTCAGACTTCCTACAAAAATTTCTTGAGGTCTATCAAGATGACCTCGCAGCTTATTCAAAGAAGGAAGAACAACATTGTGAGCACCTGGAAAAGATTTTTGAAAGAGCTTTGGAATTTGGGATTTCTCTCAATCCCAAGAAATGCATTTTTGGAGTGACAGAAGGTAAGTTATTGGGTCACATTGTTTCAAAGGAAGGGGTTAGAATTGACCCAGATAGGGTAGCTGTTATTGATAAAGTGCCCATCCCAAGAAATGTTAAGGGAATTCAATCCTTCTTTAGGTAGGTAAATTTTCTCAGAAGATTTATAACTAACTTTGCTGAGAAAAGTAGACCAATTTCAAATATGTTAAAGAAGGATGCTAAAATGGAATGGGATGGGGAGGCCACCCAATCTTTTCAAGAGATTAAGAAAGCTATCAAAGATGCCCCTGTCCTAAGAACTCCTGACTATTCAAAGCTCGTGAATATTTTTTCATTTGCATCTTGTCATACTATTGTTGTTGTGTTGTTGCAAAAAAATGAGGAGGGGTTTGAGCAGCCTATTGACTTCTTTAGCAAATCATTACAGGCTGTAGATCTCAAATATGATATAACTGAGAAGAGGCCTATGCATTGGTGAAGGTTGTGAAAGCTTTCGGGTGTTATTTAATAGGTTCTATTGTAGTAGCTTATGTCCCCTCAGCAACAGTTAAGGACATCTTTACTCAACAAGAGGTGTCAGGAAAAAGATGTAAATGGATCAACATGATTCAGGAGTTTAATATAGAAATCCAAATCACTAAGTTGGTGAGGGGAATGGGTTTAGCCAAATTGATGGCTAGTGCAAACTTGGATGCTAATCACATTAATAACCTAGAAGAAGAATAGAGACCTTTCATTTGTAACCTTGACCATTGTGACCGGTACACTAACATTATTTATTATTTGCAAAGGATGAACTGTCCACAGGGCATGGATGAGAATAAGAAGAGGACATTAAAATTACAAGCAATTCATTTTTCCCTGATCAGAGATGAGTTATGGTGGAGGAACCCTAAAGGAATTTTACTGAAATGTGTTGATAGAAAATAAGCAGATAGGATCATGTAAGAGATGCATAATGGAGTGTGTGGTGGCCATTACATGGCCAAGACTACCACACATAAGATTTTAAGAGCAGGATTCTGGTGGCCGAGTATCTTCAAGGATGCTCATCAACTGGTTGGGAAATGTGATGCTTGCCAATGTTTTTCTGGTAAGCTAAAATTCTCAGGTAATGTACCCCTTACACCAGTGGAAGTTCAATGCCCTTTTCAACAATGGGGTATTGATTTTATAGGAGAGATATCTACTAAGTCCAGTGGAGGACATTCGTGGATCATTGTAGCTACAGACTACTTTACCAAGTGGGTGGAAGAAATCCCCACTAAGAGAGCTACCAGTAAAGTGGTTATTGTTTTTTTTACTAAAGAACATAATTACTAGATTTGGGTGCCCGAAGAAGATAATCTCATATAATTCCATGTGTTTTAAATCTGAGGAGTATGTCAATTTTTGTATTGAATATGGTATTCACACATCTTACTCTGCACCTTACCACCCACAAGAAAATGGCCAAGCTGAGTCCACAAATAAGAGCCTCCTCAAGATTATTAAAAGAATTCTGGATACAAACAAGAAGGCCTGGGATTCAAATTTAACATTGGTTGTGTGGGCAGACATGGTGACATCAAAAAAATCCATAGGATGTGCACCTTTTGATCTAGTTTATGGGATCCAAGCAAGATTGCCCCAAAATAATATGATGCAGATGTACAAGTTTGTTCAAGTCTATGATGATGATATTGATAATGACATGCAATTGAGAATTAATGACCTCGTGGAATTAGATGAAGCTAGAAGGGAGGCTTCTGTGAAGAATGCAAAGCTTCAATTGCAGGTGAAGAACTTGTATGATAAAAAGGCAATCTCAAGACAATTTGATGTCAGAGATTATGTTCTTATGTGGACTGCCAAGTTGGAAGACAAAGGGAAGCATGGGAAATTTGAACCAATTTGGCTCGGACCTCGGACCTTATATTGTCCATGAAAGGTATGGGAAAAAATAATATTTATTGAAAGATCTTACTGGATGCATTTTAGAACTATCGGTTCATGCACAGTTCTTGAAGTTACACTTCTACTGAAGTCTAATTATCCATAAACATTAGGATTGTGTATATAGTGTGTTTCTGCAGGTGTGTTCTTTTTGTCTTAGTTTAGTTTGCTTTCCTGTTGTGTGAGTAGTTTTGTTTTCCAGTAGGTTAGTATGCTCCCCTCGAGATTCTAAATTCTTGTAACACCTACATGAGGTATTGATCCCCAGAAAGAGCCACTGTTAGGTCTGTTTAAAAAAATTTCAAGAAATAAGTCCCTGGTTTGTTTTTGAAAAAAGTCTTATGAAGGATATTTGAAAAACCCTTGTTTCATGTCTTAAAGTATGAAATTTGGTCCTAAAACCCTAAGCGTTGAAGTGGTTTCTAATTTTGTGTTACCTTTTTGCCACTTAAGTCATGTATGTTGCATGTATTCTTTTAAAAATGTTCGCGTTCAATAAGTTGTTAAGTATCCTAACATCGGGGTCCTCTATTATTTCCTAAGTCCAAAGTTTGCAAGATTTATTAAATTGTTATCTGTCGAGCTAATGTATTTTCATCCAACGATTCGTGCATTCCCGCGATGAGAAGATGATCGAATTTTAAGCTTCAACGCAATGTGTCGTGATGCCACATTTTTTTGGCGGGACCAGATATAGTGGAGATACGGATCAAAGGATATTCATAGATGCTTCTAAATCCAACAGCTCACGCATTACCTTCATTCCAAAGATGTGGGTGAGTTAACTTCAATGGATTGCGCCATGGTGACGTGTGTCCTCAGTGGGCCCAAGCATGAATGAACAGATGAAGTTAAATGAAGTATATGTTAGATCTTATCCGACGGTTGGCGCAAAGCCTTATGATAATGATACGCACATAATAGCCATTGAGAGAAAGCATTGTGCTGCCACATGATGTCCAGTGGGTCCAGTGGGATAATTAAAGATTCACTAAATATACAGCATCTCCAGAAAGATCTGACGGCTGGCGTTAACTTGCAATGATAAGATGATGGAAGGATAATCTTCAAGGGATTGCGTCGTTCTGACACATGTCCGTCAAGGCAAGTTGAAGACTGCGGTTAATATAAAGTCGGTCTGGTAAAGGTATCATAGGTTAAGGAAGATCGGATGGCTGGCACAAAGCCTCCAATAAAAGATGAGGTGATTTTAACCATTAAGGCATTACAATGTGCTGCCACATGTCCTCGAAGATCAAATCCGTGAGTCATAAATATTTTTCAAAGATAGTAAAGGTCATACAAGATCGGATGGATGGCGTAAAGTCTAGATAACAAAGTGATCAACCTTTAATCATTAAGGGAATGTGTTGTTTTGACGTGTGTCCTAAGTGTTGGGACCCTTTGTCAGTGTAAAGTAAGATAAAGTGTTAGCATCTTTAGAAAGATCTAACGGTGCGCGCAAAGCCTCAGATGGAAATTGACTGAAGGTTAAGCTTTCAGGGATTGTGTCGCGATGACACGTGTCCGCAGAGATGAATATTATAAAAGACTTGTTGTGAGTCGTCTGATGCAAACAAGAGATGTTAGGATCGACAATCATAATTGAAAGGAGTAATTTTAGCAATTATGAACCGTTAGCCGTGAGAGTTTGAACTCAGGTGAAGTAATGGCGAACGTGGGCTTCCCATAGTAAGAATTTAATGCTCAGAAGTGACGAGATTGCTATGTGATTGATTATTCAAATCTTACTTGTCATAATTGTTGAACTCATGGTGCAAAAAAAAAAGTTGCAGTGATCGTGTTTTAACTTCCAGGCCGTTTGTAGAACCGGTAAATTTCTGATACAAGTTTTGTCTGAATTCTAAAATCTGAAGAATTATTAGGGCTTGCAGTCACTAGAATCTATTAATAATTTGTTGAATTACTAGATTAAAAAGATCTTAATCTCAAAATTCTTCCTAGAAGAGAGTTCAAGGGCCACGTAAATTACAAATAAAGAAACGTATGTGATGACCTGTTGCAGCAATAAACTAGGTCAACAAATGATTTGATAAAGATTAAAGAACTAGTCCCTAAGAGTCCATGTTTGAAAATTGGTGAGGGTTTGTCTGACCTAGGACAATGGGCTAGGGATGAAAATATAGGAATGACTGGTTTGGCTTTACTCAGAATAATTTTTAGCCAAAGAAATTCTTTTGCCCCTAACAGTAATGTATGGTAGTTTGATGTGGGCAAGTTAGTAGTGCCTGGGGTTTTCATGGATATTGATATGTTCATGCAAATAGCAGACAAATATGAAAAAATATTTAGGGTAGTCAGGGATAAGAATGGACATGTCATGGTTAGCATCACTACAGAGGAAATCAGGGAAGTATTCAAGTTGAGTGAAGAGGATACCCCGATGGATAAAATTAATTTCAAAGAATTCACAGAAGTGTATCAAGCTCAGAAAGATTATTTGAGAAATGGACCATTGAAAGAATATTTCAACAAAATTGGGGACTTCATCATGGTAGGGCCAAATACCAAGGAACCTTTCAAGTTAGATTACTTCACCCCAAAGGCCAGAGGAGTATATAGGGCTTTATGTTAGATATGTGGGGATGATGAAGAGAAGGAAATGCCCATCCACTATATGTTCATGAAGGTACAAATTTTCCACCCCCATTTGGCCATAATTTTTTATTTTGCTCCATCTCTTGCAGATTTGATACATGAAGGTCTGATATGTATCCAGGACAAAAAGGTGACTAGACATTTCACATGGTATTCCCTGTTGATGCACATGTTTATGTTCAAAGGGGCAGATTATTTTGAGAAGGAAATTGAATTGACAAAGGTCAATGATGATGAAGATATACCAGTACAGTTGTGGAATGTAGACATGTCATGGGACAATAAATAGGAAAATAACATTAATTTGTATAGATGTGTTGCTGCTAGGATTAGGGCATTGTTGTTGACTGATGATCCCAGAATGCCTTTGACACTATTGCAACTATTGAGGCCTATAGAATATAGTCAGGAGTTGAAAATAGTGCATAATTGGGGAGATGTTATTCTCTACCCATTGTCAACAGTTTTCAGAGTTTATGGATTCAAGGGAATCTCTAACATATTACCTTATAGGGTACCTGTCAAATTAGCATTGGCAAAGATAATAAGACAAATTGGGGGTCTACAGGAGGAATGACTAACAGGGAGAGGAAAAGGAACTATCTTTCCTACAATCACAGCAGCCCATCAGTTCATTATTACAAAGGGAGGGTGGAAACACCTAGATGCATATATGGCCCTTTATCATTTGAGTAATACAATATTTAGGTGTGCTAATCTTGAAGCTTTCATTAAAGATATGTTCAAAGAGAAAACAAAATGCCTGGTATTGAACCACCAATTTAATTTCCCTGAGGACATAATCAGAAATGAATTTTATTTAATTGAGCAAGAGATAAATAAAGAAAAATGGTTGGCATACAAGAAGAGCCTAGACTTTGTACAACACTTTGAAAAGTTGTATGATCCATTGAAGGAATTTCATCCATGGGCCAAAAAGATAGAATCTCTAATGGAGATGTTTGAAGACATCATGCAGGCACTAAATTAGAAAAGGGCCAACATTTTACAAACAGAACTAGAAAGAGCTAAGGCAATGACGAGCAGGATAGCTCCTATCAAAATTGTTCCCCCAGGGAAATATATAGTTTACCAAAGAAGAGGGTATAGTACAGTCTTGCCACAATCTAACAAGACCCTAGATCCATAGGGGAAGAGGCCATTAGACCCACATACTAAATCATTTCCATCTCCCAAGGCCAAGAATAGAAGGAGAACAACAGCAACAATAGGTAAATGTATATTCTCCTTCCCAATCTCCACTCTGTATTGATGAACAACTTGTAGCAGAATAGTTGCTACAATGGAAGATGCTGGACAAATTTTTGTCACATCCCAAGAATTACAGGAGGGGATGCCTGAGGTCCCAAAACACGCTTCACTAGATCTGACTGTTGCAGAATATACTGGAAAGGAATTGGACCCCTTAACACAACATGCCAGTAATGAGTTTCTTTCTGATGACAATTTTGTCAAGGCCACAACATTTTTACAATTTCTATGCAGAACCCGCATAAATGAGTTCAAATAAAAGTGCCAACAAAATTATAATGAGCAACCTACAAGGAGTAAGGAAGAAATTGAAAATGAAGTCTAACAAGAAATGATATCTAAGTTTGAAAAGATAATTCCTAAGGAAGGTAGGGCACTAGTCAAGAAGGAAGGAGTACTGATACTTCCAGAATGGGATATTGCAGATGACATTATTTTTGATGTTGTTGGAAAAGAAACAAAGACTGTCCATGCTAATGAGAAAGAGGAAAGACAAGCATCCAAGGGAGTCAGATTTATTGAAGAACATGCAGCCCTTTTCATGTGGCATATGAAAAGTTAAAGGCATAAGGCATCTGATGAAGATAATCAGGTTGAACATGCAAGTAGCCTTATTGTGAAAAGAGTATCGGATACATCAAGAGTGGAAGCAGATAACCTTACTCTACAAATAGAAAAATTGAGCCTAAAGGTAGCTCAGAAGCAAGAAGATGAACTCGAGATCTTGAGGGAAAAGTATGAGGTGGTCATGAAGGCATACAACGATGAGAGGGTTAAATCCATTGTAAAGGATAATAAAATTAGCCTCCTTGAAGGAATAAAAACAGTTCATTATGTGCCTCAAAGGATGATTGCACAAGATCCACATCAACCATCATCATCAAGTGCAATCATCACTTACCCTCCTTCCCCTGCACCATCAAACTTTACCACACAAGAGGAGTTAGAACAAGAAAAAGCAAGACTGATTGCTGAAAGGAATGAATTCAAAAAATCAAAGAAGTAAGGGGTTGAACAGTCTGTAGCTTTCACAGAAGGAGAGGCATGAGTGAAAAAAAAATATGCAGACAAAATACACAACACCCTCATGCATTGTACTCATGAATTGGTTCCCACTGCAATTTATTCATAGGGGAAGAAAATTGTCAGCATGTTGAGTGAATACAATGTAGAAAAGGACAATTGGGATCAGATGGTAAACAGATGGAAAGGAAAGAAAGGAGAATTGAAGTTCTTCCATATCACTTGCAAGGAAGAGAACAATATTGACATTATCTTAACTGGCCCTTATAAATGTGTCAAATTGCTCATGGACATGGACATAAGAAGGAGCATTGTCATAAAAAAATGTAATGGCCTTAAGAAAGGAATAATCAAAGGAATGATATGAAATGTTTCCAAATATTTTTAAGAAAAATGGGGATATAAAAGATGAAGCATTGTGGCATCGGTAGATGAATGAAGCATTGGCAGTTAGAACCAATAGCATAATCACCTTGGAAAGTACACTGCTTTTTGTTCAAACCATAGAGATAGTTGGTAAGTCCAGAGCATTTTTTGCGTTTTGGTCACAGGAAATTGAAAAGGCAAGTACCACCTAGAAGGAGATTAACATCAGAAAGGATGAGGTCCTTATCTTCAACTGGCCAAATGATGAAGTGTATACCTCTTGGAAGTACAAGTATAAAATAGTTGATCTAGGCAAAGGTGACGACGTGCAAGTGGATGATGAAGCCACAAATTGGATGATACAAGTAAAGTGAAGATCCTACGTCACCAATATCAACCACATTAGACTCCAGATGGCTCATTCTGAACAACTTTGAAGCAGTTGCAAATACCAAGAAATTAAAACACAAAATATGTCAAATATCTATTGTAACAAGAGTGGCTATCACTCCATTAGCTATTTTGTCTTTTTATTAAGTCATTGTTTTTGTCCTTATGCCAAATGATCTGTAACTTGTTGCAATCCTATTGTATAAAAGGATTCCCAAGATAATTGGAAAGGGTTGGAAAATTTATATTGTAAACATCTTGTAAAATTTTTCTATCAAGAGGGGAAAGATAGTATAATTTGTACTAGATAGTGTAAGAAGTCAGAAATAAAAATGAGAGATCTTTTGCAGGTTATTGAAGAGGTTGTCTCTGAGTACATTTTGTATACTGAAATAATACTTTCTTAATTGAATACAAAGATCTGGATTCCAATCTCTCCTGTGTTATGTGTCTTGCGAGTTATGAATTTTCTAATTCATTAGCATAGTTTTCTCTGTGTTTATGTACTTATTTGAGAGTTCTGATCTAGGATCAGATTAAATTAGGCTTTGATTAATGCATAGATTCATTTGACACATGCTAGGATTCTATTAGTAGTAGCGGTTTGGGATAGTTGTATTATGATCTGAAATCTTTGGTGAATATTAATTTCAATATATTGTATCTGTGTTAGAATATAGCCCAGTGGATAAAGTGTTGATCTAATGCTGATAAGTTTTGTATTATTACATATCTAGTTGTACATTGCCTGTGTTTTCCTATAAGCAAACATTTAAAATCCATTAAGTCTACATTTGTATAAGATTGTTACAAATTCCTATCTCATGCTTCATTTCATTGGGTATGTTCAATGGGTAATTAGCCATTTATCTAGTATCTCCTGATCATGTTGAGTCATTGTGAGATTACTGCTTGATAGTACCTTACAAGGCATATCAGAAGGTATTGAAGGGTATCCCCCCTTGGTGTAGCAAGACCTAAAGAGTAGAAGTATTAAGAGAGTGCTTGTTAGTTGGTCCTTTTCTTGCATGTTAAAACATTTGGAGGTGGCTCCTCTATAAGACAGTAATAAGGAGAAGAGGTTTGTTGTTGCTTTTATTACAACATAAAAAGAAACCAACAGAAGCAACCGGGGGCTAATCTATCTTCTAAGACTCAAATTGGAGAAATGATAAGGGGATGTGGATATGATCCAAGATCCCAGACTTTAGCCATGTGATCCCTGGCTCCAAGAACACAAAAGCCATGGCTGGTTAGTTTTGAGGAGAAAATGGATGCAGATAAGATCATCTAAACTATCCAGAACACATCAGATCTTGAGATTTCCCAAGCTATTACCCACTTTGACTGCCTCGATGAGGCAAAAATAGAGCAACTATCTGCAAGGTACAGAAGCCTATTTGATGAGTCAATTGTTGTAGCAAAGGATAGGTAGAAATGATTGATAAAGATCAAAGCATTGTAGGAGCAAGTGGAATCTCTGAACAAGAAATTAGAAGAGGCTCCCAAAGATCCTCCTCTAGCCAAAGAAGTTGCCTTTGTGCAAATAGATTCCATTGAGGACCTTCCACAGGGAACAAAACAATTGGACAAGGATCATAATGAAGTTTCCCTGGCTGCATTGTTGAACATCTTACAACATAGGATAGATATCCTAAAAGGAAACTTGGATATAGTACATAAGGCATTTAGTAAGTTGCCTGATTTAGAAAAGGACATGAAAGGCCAAATAGAAACTTTGGACCCATTATTCAGTACATGGTCAGGCAGGGGGTGATTTGAAAGGCTAGAGGCATTGCAACCTCATAGGGTAGATCTCCAAGAAAAAATATGCCAGGTAGGGGAGATGATTGAACAAATTGGCACATCATTGTCCTTCTTCAAAGGAAAAGCCAATCAAATTCAAGCAAGGGTCAGCATGTTTGGCCCTGATTTCAGTAGGTTTATCCCTCCTGTCAAAGGGGAAACTAATGAGATCAAATATGTTGAGTGGAGAAAATAATTTGACACTTTGCTGCCTAAGAAAGAGGCATTCTTAATAGATGAAAATATCTTGGATATGGATAGATTCAATAAAGCCTTAGATGAAGCTTTTAAAGTTGAAACAGACTTCGTTAAGTTTTTAATAGATGTCAAGGCTATTATAGATGCCAGGTGGGAGAGGCAGACGAAGTAGTTACAGAGTATACAAGGTTTTAGTTTGCCAATAAAGGATGAAGTGACACTTTGGGACAACATCACCAAGCCAAAGAAGAAGAATCCAGTAATAATTGACTTATACGTGATAGATGAGTATTAAAGTGGCACTTGGCACCTGATCAATGAGCACAGGGGGGGTAATCATCATCAAGACTAGTTTAAGTTAGCCTGTATTGGCGGTCACTAGGTCTCATAACAACTTTAAGAGGTTACCCTGAATATCCGTGGACAAAGGTGCCAACTGAAAAGGATTTGGAATGATTTCAAATCAATTACTCAAGTGTATTTCTTTTAGCACTTTTAGGTTTTTCCTAGTCATCCAAAGCTTGTTTCTATTGGAAAGTGATAGTTTTGGTATGGTATGAGACACTTATGGGTTGTCAATTATGGAAACACATCTGGTATATTGATCACTTGGAATGAAGTTCAATTTTGCAGGCACAAACTTCAAAATGACTAAGTACAGAAGTAGAAATACAGAGTATAACAGTATTGTTTTGGACAGCAAAGATCGAGTATGACATTTTATGACTCGTGAGCTTAGAGGAAGATACTATGGAGTATGTATGACCTCCACCTAAGATCAATTTGGTTTTGGTTATAATTAGAGTGAGTTAGAGATATTTGAAGACATGCGTAGATAGCAGAATAGCGTAACATAGCAGTTGAACAAGTAGCGATGAATCAAGGAGTATGTTGTGGACTTCTGGAAAGCTAAGTTGGATTAGGATTTTGGGTAACCTATATTTTGGTTATGTAAGAGTGTCAACTTTTTAATTACTCCTTACATTGTTAATTCTACTTTGTATTGAGATCTTGACTATGTAATAATAATTAAGAGAGTCGACTTGATGATATATATATATATATATGAAGACTTTTTGTAAAGCGGAGATATGATATGATGTGATGATGAGATAAGGAAGGATATGTATGTATGTGAATGGAAGATGCGAGAGCAGAGGTTGATAGAGATCAATGAAGAGCTATGACTGGAACTATCTTAGCATTGCAGATGATTATTTTCTTCATTACTGAGAACACTTTGTAACAAAAGTTTTTGTTGTAAGAGTTGTAAGCTCAGTTTGCCCCTAATAGGGTGTTGTATACATTTAGCAGGGTTGTTATTCCTTTAACAAGGAAATGTACTATGTAATATTCAGCTCCTAAAAGGGACACTATACTTTAGTTCATGCTTGTGGGCACCATCCCCACCAAGGTTTTCCCTTGGCTAGGGTTTCCTTGACAATAAATAATGGTGTTATGAGTTATGTATTGTTTTCTTATGTTCTTTTCATTTCTATAAGCTTATGGTTTATTTGGAATTGATTAAAGTTTAACTTAAAGTGATGTAATACTAATTCACCCCCCTCTCAGTATTAATTAATCCTAGCAATTGGTATCAGAGTTATTGGCCCTTGGAGAGAAAGTCTAACAGCTTAAGGGAGATCAGAATGGATTCATAAAATTTGCAAGAGAATTTTGAATCAGCACTTGAAGACCTTGTTAAGAAAAAGAAAAAAATGGTGACTTGAGATTCAATTTAAGAAAAGCTGAGGGATTCATCAAGAAACTAAAGGATCGACTTGAACTTTCCAGAAATCAGAGACAGGATCTTATGGTTCAGATAAAAGAAGATTTAGACAATGATAATTCAAATCAGATAAAGCAACTTGAACAAGAGAATGATACTTTGAAGCTTGAGAATGAGACAATGGCTAAAGAGATTCAACAAGAAAAGAATGCTAAGAACAAGACTGAAGAAGATTTGAAAGATGCTAATATTCTGATGACACAAATGAAGATTGACCTTGACCATTATAAGAACAAGTATCTAGAATTAGAGAAATATAATCAGATCATAAAAGGTTAACTTGTTGAGACAAAGAAACACATTGAGAAACTTCACATGAGTAGTGACTTGCTCGATGAATAGAGAGACAGACAGAAACCTAAAGGGCATATGACTGGTATTGGCTTCAATGAAGCTGAATGCTCTAAGAATCAAGAATAAAAATTTGATGTGAAGATTAATGGAGAAAAACCTATTCTTGAAGAACCTAAAGAACAGATCAGACCTTTTAGAGGTATATGTTTTGGATGTAACAAGTTTGGACACATCAAGAGAGATTGTGGAGGTAATACCCCTTTCAGAACTTTTTCTAGTTATTTTTTTAATTGCAATGCATATGGGCATAAGAAAGTAGAATGTGAGAAACCTGATCAATCTAGATACAGACTGTTAGGAATAATAGTCCACAAGACAACTGAGAGGGGGGGTTAATCAGTTGTAATATATGTTATTAAAACTTTAAACTTTATAAACCAAATCTGCAAATGTAAATGATAACACAATAAATGCCAACACCATAACACAATATTTATTGTCGAGGAAACCCTGTTAAAGGTAAAAAACTAGTGGGAATTAACACCCACAAATAATGTACTGAGAGTATAGTATCCATGTTAAAAGATATTAGCCCTATTAGGAGCTTGTTACAACCTTACAGTACACAATCCATGTTAGGAGACAAACCCTGTTAGGAGTCAAAAGAAAATAGTAGGCTCACTGCGAAGACACACTGCCCAAAGAAGGTTAAGGCCACCCTCAAGGATTTACAATCTGAATAAAGTGTATAAACAAAATACACATTTTGGTGAACTGTCTGATAGCAACTATCTTTGCTTGGTCAGTTCCAATGAAGTATCAACTCTACTCTGTATCCAATAGTCAACAAGCTTCACAACTTCCACACATCTCTATCCCTTTATTTCCTATTCCACATCTTCTCCACAAAAAGATCATTCATATATACCTTCTTACAATAATTCATTAGGTCGGCTAGTTAAGCTTTCCTAATACATAATTAATTAGGTTGGCCAATTAAGGCTTTCCAGCATACAAATAATTACATAAACCCTTTCTAAGATATACACTGTACCTATAACAAGTATAAATCATTTAAAATTCATCACATATACTTCCAGATCCGCAATTCATACTCACAATTAATTTCACACGCTACATGTCTGAAGTAGGCCAGGAAATAGGTCTTCTCTAGAATACACACCACAGATGATGTCACCACTATCCAAACAACAAATGAACTCAACCCATTACTCTACCATATGTTGGATGTCCAGCAATAAGCTTGCATGTTCTAAAATATCTTCGCCAGAAAGATATACCTGAAACACATAGACCTTCTTTGTCTAGAATCACAGTTACAGTCCAGAAAACCAGTCTTCACAAAATCAACTATAACAACCATAGTATGCAACATAAATCCAAGCGACCTTAGGAATAAAGTCAACACACATGCTTCTGCATAAATCCAACTTTGATTGATCTCAAACATCCGTACAGTGTCCGTACACTCCTTCCAGTCAAGTAGCCAGTTTGTCCTCTTCACAGAAATATATGTTGACATCAGTGACAAAACATAAATATAAACAGCATGGTTAGTAACCAAAACTGATATCATCCAACAATCTCCCTCTTTGGCGTTGATGGAAACATATGGTAAAATCCATATGCATCAACCCAAAAATAATCTCTCTCAATACAATCTTCTTAATATCCTCAACACAAATCTCCCCAAAACAGTAGGGATTTTCACATATATTCCTTCCCCCCTTTGGCAGCAATGGAAAAGGGTACCATAACTCATATGTAATCTTCTGTAAGTTGTATCTTTTTCAAATCTTCATGTCCAATCAGCTAGGTGCAAGATCACCCAAATTTACTCTATAGTATTCTTCTGTGATCACTCCTAAGGAGTAGATCCAAACATCAAGTCCAAAGAATGATATAGATCTGAGATCCACTGGACTGATGCACATCTGCATCATTTTAGTTTCCATTGGGAGGGGCCATCACCCCAAGCATGCCTCTGAGATATTCAAAAGAAGCTTTTAGCAAAGGTTTAGTAAATATATCTGCTATCTATTCCTTGGTGGTAATATACTCCAGTTTAATCTCTTTATCTGTTGCCTTCTCCCTCAAGAAATTATACTTAATAGAAATATGTTTAGTCTTTGAATGCATTACAAGATTCTTTGACATATTCACTGTGTTGGTGTTATCATAATGGATAATCACTGGTTCTTTGAAAATTATTCCAATTTCCTTCAACATTTTTTTCATCCAAACGACTTGTGTACAATTTATTGCAGCAGCAACATACTCTGACTCAGTAGTAGATTGAGCAATATAGTTTTGCTTCTTGCTCAACCAAGAAACCAACCTTTTCCTAAGGAAAAATGCACCACTATTTGTACTCTTCCTGTCATCCACATTACCTGCACAATCAGCATCAGTAAAAGCCTGCAATGTAAAATCATCATATTTTTCATACCATAATCCATATTCTACTATTCCTTTCAAATATCTGAAAAATTCTTTTCACAATAGCAAAATGTGTCTCTTTAGGATCTGCCTGATATCAAGCCACAATTCCAACTGCATTGGTAATATATGGTCTAGTGTGTGTTAGATATTTTAGACCTCCAATCATTGATCTATACTTAGTTTGCACAACACTTTGAGTCTCGTCACTTTTAGTCAGTTTGTTCCCTGTCACCATGGGTGTGCCAACAGGTTTACAATATTCCATTCCAAATTTCTTCAACATTTCTTTAAGATACTTGGTCTAACATATAAAGATGTCATTCTTACTCTAATTAATTTGCAAACCAAGAAAAATTTCATCTCACCAATCATTGACATTTTAAACTCATTCTCCATTTCTTTAGAAAACTTCTTACTCATTTTGTCATTGCCTCCAAAAATGATATCATCAACAAAAACTTCTATAATTAAGATTCCATATTCATCAGTTCTCAAATACAAATTATTGTCTGCATTACCTTTTCTAAAACCAAGATGAAGTAGATGTTTATCTAGTCTTGCATACCATGCCCTTGGTGCTTGTTTCAGTCCATACAATGCCTTCTTCAGTCTACAAACCATGTTTTCATCATCTATCAAAGGAATACCATTAGGTTGTTCAATGTACACTTCTTCTTCTAAATCACCATTCAAGAATGTTGACTTCACATCCATCTAATACACTTTAAATTCTTTGTGTACAGCATAAGCAAGAAATAGTCTTATAGCTTCTAATCTAGCAACAGGTGCAAATGTTTCTTCATAGTCTATACCTTCTTAATGTGAGTAGCCTTTACATACCAATCTAGCTTTGTTTATTACCACTGTGCCTTCCTCATCCATCTTATTTCTGAAAACCCATTTTGTGTCAATCACATTTTTGTTCTTAGGTCTTGGAACTAATTCCTAAGTGTTTTTTTTCTTTATCTGTTCTAGTTCTTCTTCCATGGCTTTAGTCCAATATTTATCTATACATGCTTCATCAGTAGTCTTTGGTTCAACTTGAGAAATCAAAAAAATTTCATCTCTAGCCTTGGATCTATTCATCATCCCTTTGCTTGCATCACCAAAAATTTGATCTTTAGGATGGTTTATCTTGACATACCTTGGTGTCTTCAATATCTCAGTAGCTTCAGTATGTTCTTCTTCTTCAATCTCATTCGCGATCATCAAGGGTCCTTCAGGTTCAGCAACAACCTCTATTGTTTCTGTTATCTGACCACAATCATATATTCTTTCCTAAATTTGAAACTTTTCATCTATCCTCACATTGGTGCTTTCAATAAGTTTCCTCGGTCTCAGATTGAAACATTTATATGCTTTACTCTTGGTGGAATAACCAAGAAAGATTCCTTCATCACTTCTAGCATCAAAATTGTCTATCTCATCATCTCTTTTGATATAACATTTACTTTCGAATATTCTTAAATATTTCATAGTAGGTGTCTGATCAAACCATAATTCATAAGGCATTTTACTTGTACCTTCTTTGATCTGAATTTTGTTTAATGTGTACACAACAGTGCCAATTGCTTCTCTCCAGTGAACATGTGATACATTTCCTTCCAACAACATAGTCCTTGCAGCATCTAATATGGTTTTGTTTCTTCGCTCTGCTATCCCATTCTGTTGTGAAGTTATAGGGGTTGAAGTCTATCTGTGTATTCCATTTTCTTCATAGTATGTATTGAATAGCTCTGATGCAAACTCTCCTCCTCTGTCTGATCTCAAACACTTCATCTTTAAACCAGATTCATTCTCAACTTTTTCCTTGAATAACTTAAACTTGTCAAATGCTTCAGATTTCTCTCTCAAATATGTAACCCACATCATTCTAGAAAATTCATCAACAAAAAGTATGAAATACCTTTCACCATAGTATGATCTGGTTCTTTTAGGACCACACAAATTTGTATGTACCATATCCAACTTCCCTTTTTCTGAATAATCTTTGCTCTTGAAAGTGCTTCTAGTATGTTTCCCCATAACACATTCTCTACACATAGTGTTAGATGGCTTTACAATTCTAGGTAGATCTCTTACTTCTTTTTTCATACTTGCCTTCACAATGTTATCAAAATTAACATGACAAAATCTTTTGTGCCATAACCAACTATCATCAACCTTCACAATAAAACAAGAAGCTTCAAATGTGTTCAGTTCAAATACATTACCTCTGGATTTAGTACCAGATGCTATCAAGTCTCCTATTTTACTCTTGATAGAACATTTCCCATTAATGAAGTTCATTTGATAACCCTTGTCCACTATTTGTCCAACACTCAACAAATTATGATTAAGTCCATCAACAAGTAATACATTGTCAGTGTTAGTCTTTCCATCCAAAGAAATAGATCCAATTCCAACAATAATTTTAGGAGTATTGTCACCAGTTCTAACAACACCACCATCATGTCTTTTCAAACTCACAAACTTGTTTTTATCTCCAATTATATGATGTGAACAACCACTATCTATGACCCATTCATATTTCTTTTCAACTCAGGATACTAAGGCTTTTTCTTCATGTATAGGTTCATCATCCTTAATAGAAATAAATCCAATTTCATCGTAGTCACCATCCTCATCATCAGATATACCCTCACTAGGATAAAAACATTCCTTGTCCTTTGAGAAATTAGACTTGAAAAACTTAGGTTTATGCTTTGGAATTCTCGTAGGACATCTAGATGCAAAATGACTAATTTTGTTACATGAAAAACATTTCAAAGGTAATTTTCCTTCAAATTTTCCCTTACCTCTCTTTTCTCTTCTAGAAATCAGTGCCACAACTTCATCTAGCTTCTTTTCTTCTTCTTGTATTTGTTCCCATTCATCAACATAAGCTCCAAGTTCTTCTCTTAGATCACTACTGCTTGTGCTTGAATTTACAGGTAAGATCCTTTTGTTCTTTTGCACGGTTGCCTTGAATGCTGACTCCACTTTAGGTAAAGTGTCCCCCAATTCTGCAGCCTCAAATGTAGTTATTTTGCCAATCAACATCTCTCTGGTGAAGTTCGGTTTCAAAGGTATGATCTCGTCTATAGCCTGAACTTTGGTTCTATATGCAGGTGTCAAAGATATGAGTATTTTTGCAATCACTTCTTCCTCACTGTAAGTTCCTCCAGAGTTCCTAATACTAGTAACCACCTCAGTAATTCTCTGTGCATATGCTCTGATCAAAGATTACCTTGCAACCATATTGCATGAAAATAGCTTCTTTTCATCTTTAGTGGCTTTCTATAATTCATCCTCAGTCGCTACCTTTTATTTCTTCTTTGTTATCATCCAGTAATCAATACCCAGACATAGCAAATGTGTTCTCATCTGCTTCTACCAACTGTCAAAGTTTTCAGGATCAAACTATGAACTATCCTTCCTATAGTAAGTCATCTTCAGGATCACCTCAAGTTGTTAAACTTTCTCTCTGAGGACTAGTAGCTCTGATACCAATTGTTAGGAATAACAGTCCACAAGACAACTGAGAGGGGGGATGAATCAGTTGTAATATAGATTATTAAACTTTAAACTTTATAAACCAAAGCTGCAAATGTAAATGATAACACAGTAAATGCCAACACCATAACACAATATTTGTTGTCGAGGAAACCCTGTCAAAGGTAAAACCCCGGTGGGAATTAATACCCACAAATAATGTACTGAGAGTATAGTATCCCTGTTAAAAGATATTAGCCCTGTTAGGAGCTTGTTACAACATTACAGTACACAGTCCCTGTTAGGAGATAGACCTTGTTAGGAGTCAAAACAAAATAGTAGACTCACTACCAAGGCACACTACCCAAAAAAGGTTAAGGTCACCCTCAAGGATTTACAATCCGAATTAAGTGTATAAAGAAAATACACATTCCAGTGAACTGTTTGATAGCAACTGTCTGTGCTTGGTCAGTTCCAATGAAGTATGAACTCTGATCTATATCCAGTAGTCAACAAGCTTCACATCTTCAACACATCTCTATCCCTTTATTTCCTCTTCCACATCTTCTCAACAAAAAGATCATTCATATATACCTTCTTACAATAATTTATTAGGTTAGCCAGTTAAGCTTTCCTAATACATAATTAATTAGGTCGGCCAATTAAGGCTTTCCATCATACAAATAATTACATAACCCCTTGGTAAGATACACACAGTACATATAACAAGTATACATCATTTACAATCCATCACATATACTTCCAGATCCGCAATTCATGCTCACAATTAATTTCACACGCTACATGTCTGAAGTCAGCCAGGAAATAGGTCTTCTCCATAATACACGCCACAGATGATGTCACCACTATCCAAACAAAAATCGAACTCAACTCATTACTCTACCATATGTCGGTTGTCCACCAGTAAGCTCGCATGTTCTAAAATATCTTCGCCAGAAAGATATACCCGAAACACAGAGATCTTCTCTGTCTAGAATCACAGTTACAGTATAGAAAACCAGTCTTCACAAAATAAACTATAACAACCACAGTATGTAACATAAAGCCAAGTGACCTTAGGAATAAGGTCAAAACACATTCTTCTTCGTAAATCCAACTTCGATCAATCTGAAACATTTGTACAGTGTCCCTAAACTCCTTCCAGTCAAGTAGCCAATCTATCCTCTTCACAAAAATATATGTTGACATCAATGACAAAACATGAATATCAACAGCACGATCAATAACCAGAATTGATATCATCCAACACAGACAAGATTACCCAAGAAAAGAATCAGCAGCTAAGATCACATGTTACAAATGTAATAACCTTGGACACATTGCAAGGAATTGTAAGTTGCAATTTAATCAGAATAGAAAACCTCCTATATGCTACAAATGTAACAATCCAGGTCATATAGCAAAGTTTTGTAGGTAAAATGGAGTAAATAAAAGAAGAGTACCACCTCCTATTGATACAAAGAAGAATGATAGTGATACTGGTAAGAGTCTTGCAGAATACAAGAGTAATTTTGACAATTGTTTCAAGAAAGAAGAAGATAACAGCAGTGGTAAGGTATGAAAAGTCAAAGAGTCTAGTGAGATATTGGTTCAGGGAGAGACAGTAGATGCTACTCGATCTTCGCCTAATGCTAACAAATTAGAATCGACCTAAATGGCCGATCATGACCATAGGGGATCATTGGATGAAGATATCAAAATATATCCAACCCCTGATTCTGAGGAGTAAGCTCCAGTGAGCCTAGTTGTTATATGTGCATACATCATACAACTTATATCTATGAGTGCAACATTAGACGATGCATATTCGGTGATCGCGGGATTTAAAATTAACTGGACAATGCACGATGTTAAGTATATTGGTTAATGTGTATTTTACACTTAACGATGAATATAAGGACATCTGTGATACTTGTTTATTCACTATTTGAAGAGTAGCAACCTAAGGAGAATAGAGATCAGAAAGTATCAGGCTATCTAACAGCTATATTGCGTGATCGATCGAAGCAGAAATTTAGAATTCAGCCTAATTGACATATTTACATCATCTACTCATATAGAAGCTATAGATGTACCTTTCATTTATGATGTTGTAGATCGACCTAGATACAAATTCAAGAAACATTTGTTTAAGTCTTGTGAAGATGGCCCTAAAGGAGCATTTTCTCAGACATCGCATGGCATCTTGCATGTAAAGGATATTAGGGAATACATTCATTGTAAGTATGATATATTGGGTGTTGATGAGATTTATACAGAAATGGAATACATGGATCATAATGGAGAAATGAAGGATGGATACAAACACATAGACGACCTAAGCATTATGAAAATATTGGATCTATATGAGTTCAGCAAAGAGGAACGGTTTAAAATCTTAGTTAGCAGAGTTCATGATCAGTTCATCTGGATAGGAGAGAAACTTATAAATATATGTAGTCATTTGATTCATGAGATAAGTGGGTTAGACAACACTAGAGTTATCCATGTGGATGATAAGAACATAAAGAAATAGGTCAAAACCCTAACACATTCTAAATGGGATAGGCGAGCTATGAAAACGAATGATATTTTCTTATAGGATGTCAGATTGATTGCTATGATACTTGGATACAAATTCTACTAAAGCAGTAGACCTAATTTAGTTTCTACATGAGTCATTGTGATGGTTTATAGGATGGTAAAAAAAAACACTAAATATAACCTATGCGAGGTTCTGGCACAGCAATTATTGAAAAATGTTAAACTAACTAAGAAAGATAAATCTAAGACCTTTATATTTGGATCACTCTTAATTCATATGTATACTTACATTGAGCACAAGTTTCCAGGCATGCACCCTAGAGAATGGACAGAAGGGATACCCACTGGTATTCAGACATCATAGAGCTACCGAAGGCAAAAAAACACATGGGTTGATGGTGAACTGTTTGGCATGATCAAAGTTCTTCAGAGACAAATGACAGAAAGAGTTAGAATTCCTTAAGAGTGATGCAAAGTGGGTAGTAGGAAGCCTCCAAATGACTCAAAATAGGGCAATGCACCCTAAACACCAACTTCTCAAGCCCAATGAGCTTCACACTTATCACAAGTGTGGGAAAGGACTTGGTTAAGGTTATCACAACCCCAAAACCCCAAGGGAAACCTAATCACTACGTTTCACCAAACCTACAACACCAACTACCAAGGTTGGCTTCACAAGCACTTGACCCAAATTTTCAACAATACACCCAAAGTGACTAATAGGACCAGGGGTGACCTGTTCTCATAGGTGTGGTCTATTTAGGTACCTAGCACTTAATTCAAATGGTTCTTTCACTCAATTGCAACCCACATGACATAGTTGCTTCACAAACTCAATACTAGGCTTGTAGCCTTTTCCCGAAGGAAAATTGACCTTAAATGAGATTCTTCCACATAACCCCCTTAACTAATTAGGGATTAAGACACCCTTTATGGTCTAGGACTTTGGACTCAAACCCTAGAACATGGAAATGAGAAAGAGATAGGATGACACACCAAATTGCTTATGTAATTAGGGCTAATTAGGCCTCCACTTGCACTACAAGTGCCATTAGGATGCATCCAAATTCCAAACTGATGATTGGATCATGTAAGGGTGTGCACAAGGGTCTCCTCCTCTGATTTAGAGCCTCTGATCAATCCCCAAACGAGAGCTATGATTGTTGTCCTAATTCTGGATTGGTGCATACATAGTGATATACACCTAGGGCGTCATTGTAACTTCATCTCCCTGCATTTTAGAGAACCTATCTTATAGATTCTTAAATAGCATCATATAAACATGCTTTCTACCAAGGGTCATTGAATTCCCATGGTGGAAAGAGGAATTACACTCAATTTTCTTAGAAACCCTGAATTAGGGCCTAGAAACCAGGCAGGGGGATTGCAAATTTAATAAATTTTAAACTAGGATTTATCAACACATGAAACAAAAATAAAATGGAAGAAGTTTCACAAGACAAACTCCTTGAGCCATAGTTTCATGCCCTCCTATCCGTACCAATCTATAAAGACTGACTTTTCACAGGATTTGCAGAGAAATGGTTATGTTTTATTGATTTTAAAATGTCAAATTACATTATCAGCCTACCACCCACCTGAAAGGGCTTTTTGTAGGCGCTCCCAATGGTTAAATAACATATTTGAACTAATTCATAGTTTGGGAGTTGTTTTTCAAGAAGTTGTCAACTTTGCTCAAAAGTTGCTTGACAACTTTTGAGCAACTTTTACATATTTTTCAATTTTGCAAGATTGATGACCAAACTTGGTCTCAATGTTATTTTTGTGATCCCTAGTGGATCCAAACATAAAAAACCTAAAAACAAACTATTCCTAGGGTTTTGGACCATTAATGACCAATAGTTGACCAAGGGCTCATAGGTTGCCAAACTTGGAACTATGGTCTTACAAGGTGGTCTAATGATTAACCCAATGTCTTAACATAACTAAAGGCCTCTTAGGACCTTTATGGAACCCCTAGGTTCCATAGGAACACTTGGTTCATTCAGGGAGCTCCTGCACCATACACCCCATGATATTTGAACTCAAGTTCCCACTTGAGGTTAATTGGTCAACAATGGTGCCATGTTTCTGGATTTGTTCCTATGTCATCCAGGTGGCATCTATTGGAGGGAGTCCTTTCCATTTCACTAAGTAAAGCATGTATTCATTCTTCCTTGTTTTCTTCAATACTTTGGATTCCAAAATTCTGTCTAACTCCATTTGCTTGCTTGGTGGGAGATCTGTCACATAATCTCCATCATCTACATCTTGTGATCCCTGCACATTAGTAATGTCTGCAACACACTTGTAAGGGGTGAGTTCTGCAATATTAAAAATAGGAGAAATCAATAAAGTAGGGGGCAAAGAAGTTTCATATGCATTTTCACCCATCTTTTTGAGGATGGTGCAAGGTCCAATTTTCTTCATGTGCAACTTTGAATATCTACCTTTAGGGAGTCTCTCCAGCCTTAGGTATGCCCATACCTTATCTCCAACTTTGAAATGAACTTCTCTCCTTCTCTTGTCTGCTTGTGCTTTGTATTTCATAGTTGACTATTGAAGTGCCTCTTTCACTTCTATTTGCACTTTAGAGATTAGTTTGGCTAGTTTCTCTCCTTGTGCACTAACTCTGAAATCAGATTGTAACTCTACCAAGTCCAATGGACCTTTGGGATGCATTCCATAAACTGTTTGGAATGGTGTCTTTCCAGTGGCTCTGTTCATGGAGTCATTAAATGCAAACTCGGCCTATGGTAGGATCATGTCCCAACTTTGGGTGTACTATTTGGTTAGGCATCTCAAGAGATTTCCAAGAGATCTGTTTACCACCTCTGTTTGCCCATCTGTTTGTGGGTGGTATGTTGAGCTATAAGTTAGATTTGTACCCAATTTCTTGAAGAGTGTCCTCCAAAAGTGACCCTGAAATTTCACATCTCTATCAGAGACTATGGTTTTTGGTAGACCATGGATTCTAACCACTTTCTTAAAGAATAGGTTTGTTATATGGGAAGCATCATTTGTGCTCTTGCAAGGAACAAAGTGCACCATTTTACTAAATCTGTCCACAATGACAAAAACACTATCATAACCCTGTTTTGTTCTTGCCAAACCCATAACAAAGTCCATTGAAATTGATTCCCATGGCCTAGAGGGAATTGGTAGGGGTTGGTAAAATCCTTGGTTAGTGGATACACCCTTTTCTTTTTGGAAAATAGTACAAGATTCTATAAACTTCTTGACTTCATTCCCCATCTTTGGCCAAAAATAACTTCTTTTCACTAAATCAATGGTCTTATCTATCCCAAAATGTCCTCCTAAGACACCACAATGTTTCTCCTTAATAATATTTGTTCTCATGGAACATTTAGGAATGCACAATTGGGCTCCTTTAAACAAGAGTCCACTCTGAATCAGGAAATTAGAAAAATCAGTATGGTATTTGCCAACCATTTTAGTGCATACCTCAAAAACTTCTCCAAATTCTGGATCATCAACATATAGGTGTTTTCGGGAATCAATCCCTACACTCTGAAGTTTTACTTCTTCAATCAATGTAACCCTTCTACTTAGGGCATCAGCCACTTTGTTTTCCACTCCCTTTTTATGCTTTATGTTGAAGGTCTATGCCTGCAACTGCTCCATCCATTTGATGTGTTTGACTCCAAGCTTCTCCTGACTATTTAGAAAACTTAGTGCATGGTTGCCAGTATAAACAATGAATTATTTAGGGAGTAAGTAGTGTCTACACTTTTTTAGGGCTTGTACCATGGCATAAAGTTCTAAATCATAAGTAGAATACCTCTTCTTTTCATCATTCAATTTTTCTGAGAAAAATTCTATAGCCTTAGCTACTTGGCTCAAGACTGCACCTATATCCAAGTTGCTTGCATCTGTTTCAACTATAAATACCTTGTTGAAGTCCGGGAGCACTAGGATTGGATATTGTGCCACTCTATTCTTGAGATATTGGAATGCATCTGCAACTTCTTTAGTCCATTCAAATCTGGTCTTCTTTCCACCCTTTATTGTGTCCAACATAAGAGCACACACATGGCTTAAATTCTTAATAAAATTTCTATAAAAAGTTGCTAAACCATGAAAACTTCTAACATCACCTTGGTTCTTTGGTGGAGGCTAGTTGACTATTGCTGCAACCTTCTCTGGATCCATTTTGAAGGTACCTTGGGAATTAACAAATCCTAAGAATACAAGTTCCTTCTTCATGAACATGCACTTTTTCAAGTTAATCACTAACTTGTGCTGAGAAAGTCTCTTCAAAATTTGCTCAACATGATCAAGATGTTCCTCTTTGCTATGACTATAAAGTAGACTTTCATCCAAATATATGACCACAAACTTGCCAATAAAATCAATGAAGACCTTGTTCATGAGTCTCATGAATGTACTAGGGGCATTACTCAATCCAAATGGCATAAAAAGCCACTCAAACAAACCCTCAATTGTCTTAAACGTTGTCTTCCACTCATCACCTGGCTTTATCCTAATTTGGTGATTGCATGATTTTAAATCAATCTTTGTAAAATAACAAGCACTACCTAATTGGTCTAGAAGATCCTCCATTCTTGGGATTGGAAATATATATCTTATAGTGATTTTATTTAGGGCTCTGCTGTTAGTACACAATCTCCATTTTCCATCCTTTTTAGGAGCCAAAACTGATGGGACAAGCCATGGACTGAGACTCTTTTGGATGAGTCCCTTCTCTAACAATTCATTGACTTACCATGCAATCTCTACATGTTGAACTGGTGTCATTTTGTATGTGGCCTTGTTAGGCAAGGAGGAACCAGGTATTAAGTCTATTTGGTGACCGATATCTCTTAAGGGAGGGAGGGTTGTGGGTAGGTCACTAGCAGTGACATCACTGTATTTTGTAAGCAATTCCTTAACTTCATCTGGTATAGGATCATCATTATCATACCTTATGTTATCTTTGGGCTTGGATATTAAGACAAAAGCCTTGGTTTCAAGTTATTTTAGAACTTTTTAAATTTCTTTTTCACCCATGGTTATGACAGAGGGTTCTTTCTCTATTTTGGTATCTGGCAGGGGCTTCATGGTGAATGTTTTCCCATCTTTGGTGATAGAGTAGGTATTTTTCCTACAATGGTGTGTGGCATCTACATCATACTACCAAGGCCTGCCTAGAAGGATGTGGGAGGCATCCATCTCAACAACATCACAAAGAACTTTGTCTTTAAAGTCTGTTATTGAAAACTCTATCCATGCTTGTTCAGTGACTAAGGTTTGTTGACCCTTTGTTAGCCAAGAGACATGATAAGGAAAAGGATGAGGCTTCTTAGGGAGGTTTAACTTTTGTACCATTTCACAAGATACTAAATTTTTAGTTGAGCCATAATCTATAAGTAAATTACATACCTTCCCATTGCATTTGATCTTTGTCCGGAAGAGATTCTTTCTTTGAGGAGTTCTTGGCTTTGTGGAACTTGAATTAAGACTTGTCTCATCATCAAACATGCTCCTTCCTCTGGTTATAAGTCCCTTGCATTTTCATTGTCTTCTTTCTTGTCCTCTTGAATGAGTTGTTCTCTTCTTTCTCCTTGATTGTTATTGTTTCTCTTCTCAGGGAATCTTCCGTCATGGTGTCCCAATTGATTGTAGTAGTAACACCTTAATGGTCCATTTCCTCTTGCTGTGTTTGTCCTTCCCCTATTGAAGGGTATTCTCCCTTTATAGTTTCCTCTGAAGTTTGTATCATTGTTTTCTTTGTCTCCTTGGTCAAGGGTCCTGTTTCAATTACCACAGTATTGTCCTCTATTCCAAGAGGTTCCTCTTCCTCTAAAGTTCTTCCCACTGTCATTTCTCTTCCCCTTTCCAAACTCTTGTTTTCTCTTCCACGATTCCTCTACCTTGAGTGCCATTTGATAGCACTTGTGTACTATGGTAGGGAAATGTAGGCTAAGTTCCTCTTGAATGGATACCTTAAGACCATTCATATATCTTGCTAACTTTTCTTCTTCATCTTTTGCAACATTTGTCTTCATACATAACTTTAGCGACAGCTCGGTGTATAAGCCCACATCCATGTCCTTTTGATTTATACTTTGCTTCCTTCTGTGGATTTGTACCCCATAGTCTTCAGGAACATAGGTCTCCTTGACCATTACAATCATTTTGTTCCATGAAGAGATCATACTCTTCCCATTCTTCACCCTCTCTGTTTGGATGAAGTTCCACCAAGTTAGGGCTGCTCCCTTCAACTTGGATCTTGCTATCTTCACTCTCTTCTTCTTAGAGATGTTCACACTCAAAGAATCTTGTTAAGGCCTCTATCCAATCCAAGGCTAGATTTGCATTCATTTTCCCATTGAAAGTTCTCCTCCCCATAGACTTTAGGGCATCTAGAAGGGGTCTCTGGACTGCAAGCATGTTCACATCCTGATCAGGGGTGTCATCATCTGAATCACTCCCTTCTTCACCACCAAAAGCATCTCCTTTACCCCTCTCTACCTTGTTTTCCAACTCTTGAAGTCTTCTTGTCAAGGCTGCATTTGCTTCCCTCTATTCTCTCACCATCTTTGCTAATTCAATATTCGTTACCCTTGAAGGGATATCTTCATCCTCAAGAGACTCTGATACCACTTGATGCAAAGTGGGCAGTAGGAAGCCTCCAAATGACTCAAAATAGGGCAATACACCCTAAACACCAACTTCTCAAGGCCAATGTGATTCACACTTATCAAAAGTGTGTGAAAGGACTTGGTTAAGGTTATCACAACCCCAAAACCCCAAGGGAAACCTAATCACTAGGTTTCACCAATCCTACAACACCAACTACCAAGGTTGGCTTCACAAGCACTTGACCCAAATTCTCAATAATACCCCGAAAGAGACTAATACAACCAGGGGTGACTTATGCTCATAGGTGTGGTCTATTTAGGTCCCTAACACTTAGTTCCAATGGTTCTTTCACTCAATTGCAACCCACATGACATAGTTGCTTCACAAACTCAATACTAGGCTTGTAGCCTTTTCTCGAAGGAAAATTGACCTTAAATGAGATTCTTCCACATAACCCCCTTAACTAATTAGGAATTTAGACACCCTTTATGGCCTAGGAATTTTAACTCAAACCCTAGAACATGGAAATGAGAAAGAGACAGGATGACACACCAAATTGCTTCTGTAATTAGGGCTTATTAGGCCTCCACTTTCACTACAAGTTCCATTAGGATACATCCAAATTCAAAATTGATGATTGGATCATGTGAGGGTGTGTATAAGGGTCTCCTCCTCCGATTTAGAGCCTCTGATCAATCCCCAAACAAGAGTTATAATTGTTGTCCTAATTCTGAATTGGTGCATACATAGTGATATACACCTAGGGCATCATTGTAACACCATCTACCTACATTTTGGAGAACCTATCCTATAGATTCTTAAAGAGAATCATATAAAAATGCATTCCACCAAGGGTCACTAAATTCCCATGGTGGAAAGAGGAATTACACTCAATTTTCTTAGAAACCCTGAATTAGGGCCTACAAACCAGGCAGGGGGATTGCAAATTCAATAACTTTTAAACTAGGATTGATAAACACATGAAAAAAAAAGAAAATGGAAGAAGGTTCACAATAAAAACTCCTCGTATCATATTTTCACGCCCTCCTATCCGTATCAATCTGTACAGACTTACTATTCTCGAGATTTGCAGAGAAATGGTTATGTTTTATTGATTTCAAAATGCCAAATTACATGATCAGCCTACCAACCGCCTGAAAGGGATTTTTGTAGGCACTCCCAATGGTTACATAGCATATTTGAAATATTGACCGTTTGGGAGTTGTTTTTCAAAAAGTTGTCAAGTTTGCTCAAAAGTTGCTTGACAACTTTTGAGCAACTTTTACATATTTTACAATTTTGCAAGTTTGATGACCAAACTTGGTCTGAATGTTATTTTGTCATCCCTAGTGGATCCAAACATGAAAAACCTAAAAACAAACTATTCCTAGGGTTTTGGACCATTAATGACCAATAGTTGACCAAGGGCTCATAGGTTGCCAAACTTGGAACTATGGTCTTACAAGGTGGTCTAATGATTAACCCAATGACTTAACATAACTAAAGGCCTCTTAGGACCTTGATGGAACCCATAAGTTCCATAGGAACACTTGGTTCATTTAGGGTGCTCCTGCACCAAAGAGGTAGTTGAGAAATACAAAGATACAATTTGTTTCATGGTTAAAACTAATTATGTATGCTTTGAGGCAGTTGTACCTAGGAATAAATGGTGTAACCCTATGGGTTATGAAGTCAATTCAGAAGTTCTAACTATGCAGATTGAATATGTGTTGGCATCTGAAGTAGATATATTTGAGGAGAGATGGGGCACCTATGAAGAAAAATCAGCTAAAGTCAAAAAAGAGAAGAATAGAGGGATGAGGAAAATAAAAGTAGAAAACATTATTAATGACTGTGGAGCTAAGGCAAATTTAACCAAAGAAGAGATGAGAGTATTAAGGAAGAAGATAGCAGAGAGATCTTCTAGGTTGGCAAGCACTATTACTGCAAACCTTCCACCTCCATAGATTGAACGGGTAACTAGTCACCTTCTACAATAATTGATGTAACCACCCCTTCACCACCACACAAGAGATCATAGGAAGAGGCAATAAAAATAGTACCTCGGAGAAGCACAACATCCACTAAACCGGATTCACCTCCTAAGGAATACAGGACTGAAGGAGAAGAAAAGAAAACCGAAAAAGAGACCACGTGATAGATATGTATGGAAGCCTGATTTGAAGATGTTGGAGAAGAGAGATATTAAGCAAGGTAATCTTGTTTCAATGAGAAAATACTATGACGGGTATGTGGAGTCTGATAAACTGAAGATTGAAGACATCATAGTAAATCATTTAGTTGTTTTCAAGAAGAATATACTAGAGTTAGAGGAAAGTATACCTGAGGAACTATATGGTAGACTAGAAATTAGAAAACAGCTTGCACACATTTAAGATGAGGCTATTAGGAATCAAGCTATTGATGACATGTTGTGAGTAGTTTCAATACAAGAGTGAGAAAGAATACTTAATGCACTCAAAACCCTATTGAGAACCAAAGAAAGATTAGTAAAAATTATGGGTAGGAAATAGGAGGAAGTCCTAGAGGAGACTCAGAAGGCATTGGATCAGATACTTATGAGTGATATTCCTAAGAATTCTCCACCTCCTAAACATACTACGCCTAAATCTATAAGAATGTGTGAATTTTCTAAGGCAGCTGAGGTAAGTATTGAGAAGAGCGAAGATGTCATGCAACCATATTTCTATATTTCTGGTGTGCCTATGACCCTTGACACTTCACTTGATGAGAATGACACATTTGCAGATAACTTTGATAACATGGTGGCCGATAAAGTGGAAGAATAGACATAGGAAGAAAATAAAGAGGAAGAACAGAAAGAAGAAGAGAAGAAAGTTGAATCTGAACAGAGAAGTGAGATGGATGCAAAAAAAAGTAGAACATGCAAGAATTAAGGTAAAACAAGAACCTAACACATCAACTACTCTATTATTGGCAAGTAAGGATAAAAATTTAAGTGTTGATGTTGAAAATATGGATGAGGATGAATTGATGAGACTATCTTTCATCGCATTCACAAAAGAAAAAGAAAGATCTAAGCAGAAAGGAGATAAGAAGACTAAGGTAATCAAAAGAGAAGTTAATACTATGACCAAACTTCTCCCAGGACCTATTGTATTTCAAGGAAAGGATGAAGCAGAAAATATGAGTTTGGAACTAGATGACTTTGATAGTCACTATGAGTCTTTAGTAAAGATTGTTGAAGAGAAGGCAGAGCAAAGTTATCAAGAGAAGAAGTTGAACGAAGTTTTCTAGTATATTTCATCGGACTTGGGCATTCTGAGAGTAGCTACATCAAAGGACAGAATTTGTTGATGAACTATAATAGATTGAATTTTTGAAGATGTTAAGTTGATGATCACCGAGATGAAGAAAGTTAATGCAAGACATTAAATCAGTTAATGTATTGTATTGTCATTGATGTCAACTTGATATAATCTGATTGGTTGTATACATAATGTCAAAGACTTCAAAGAACCATAAAGATAAAGGTTATGCTATTAGTAATGCATAAAATTTTAGTATACACTAAAGTGACAACAAACACCGACAGGCAATGCACACCAAAGGACATAGAACCCCGAGAGAAGAGTCATAGTGATACTTGAGCAAGAAACCCAAGAAAGCATTATCAACAAGCAGAACCACAATGTTACCTAACGACAGACAACCTCGATGGACAGAGATGCCTAAGGACAACTGAAGTTGAGACCGAGCTAAGAAGGATTTAAACACCGAAAAGAACTGAAGTTCATAAATGACAAAAGACTTAGCTGGCATGAGCTAAAGATGGAGTTAACTGGTTGATTACATTATTTTCATTGACAAGTTAAAAGCCAGAGATACTCTAGAGTTTTAAAGTTGTTTTATTGCAGTTGTCAAGAAGATATCTACGAGATAAAACTGAAGTAAAGCTTTAAAGAAATAATGGCGAGAATTGCGGACCACACCAAGAACAAGAAAGTCAAAGACTTAGAAATGGTGAAATCATTTCTATAAGAGAGACAAGATAATTCATTATGAATTAGGGGAGTGAATAGAGAAGAGGATGCTAAAAAGAATACTAGTGAAGAAAGACTTCATACAGACCTCATCAAACAAGTTGAAGAACAGAGCTAATATGTCTGCGGAAACTGAGCAATAGAGAAGCACAACATCACCGAGTAAAAAGAAGTGGAGAAAAGGTATTGAAAAGAAACATTGATCAGAAAGGTATTATGAGCTTACAATAGATCTGAAAATCTGTAAGTCTAATTTGTATTCATGAACAGATCATATAATGTTTCAGTTTAACCATTGGATCAGAAAGTCTCTCAACCGAGTAGGACTTAACAATCATTTATATATTGAGATAAATCCCAAGGAGTATCAAAAGGTTTAATCATGAAGATAGCATAGTGAATGCCACATATCAAATGATAAATTGTTAGTGATAAATCCTCTAACAAGGTTGCACTTAATAGTGTATTTGTAACCTTTAATAGGGTTGGCTCTTCACCGAGCTCATTTCAAAAAAGTGAAAATTTTGGGTTACCGGTCCCAAGTGGTTTTTCCCTTAACAAGGTTTCCACATTAAGAATTCATGTGTCAAATGTGTTTATGATTAATTGCTTTGATGTTTTTCTTTACACATTACTAAAATAGGATGATCAGTAAACACTAAGTTATTTACTGTATTTCGGTAAATGATAGACTGCTATTTGGTAAAGATTAAGAATGAGGTTTAAACAATGAACTTCGAGCAGTAGTTATTTCATAAGAATATTTCAAAGCATACATCTTGTATGACTGAAGATAACTAGAGGCTTATAATTGTGGTACTAAGTTTTTGGGTTGATATTGGATTAATTTTTGAGGCCACTGATTCACCCACCCCCCCCCCCTCCTCTTAGTTATTCTAACAATTGGTATCAGATCATGTATGCTTAGAAAAGAAGTTTAAAGACTCAAGCAAAATATCACAAGATGAGCAAACGGGATGTGTCTAAGTTGAACAAAGACAGATTTGCATCATGGAAAATCAGGATAAGACTCCACTTATTAGGTATTGGAAATGATGTTACTCAATACTTGGATACTGAATATGTGTTACCTATAGGACCTCACACACTTGATCAATTGAGATAAAAATATGAACACAATTGCATGATGATAGAGCTTGCTTCCTCACTCTTTAATGTTGAATTTTAAGATATCAAAACCCACACCTCTGCAAAGCAAATGTGGGACAAATTGAAGCTAATACATGGAGATGATGAAAATGTGCTAAGACCTAAGGCAGAAAGCTTAAGAGGAAGGTTTGATGACCTAAGGATGAAAGAAGGAGAAAATATCACTCAATATAGCTACAGAATCAAAGAGGTAGTCAATGTTATCCGAGGAGTTGGAGGTGTACTTGAAGAAAAGATAGTGGTAAGTAAAATCCTAAGAACCTTACTGTCTGTACATGCAATTAGATTATCTGCTACACAAGAAATAAGATCAGTAGAAAACAATAATGTTACTCTAGATAGTCTGATTTGATAAACTAATTTCATTTGAGATGAATAACTTTGACAATAGTGTCTTACCATCTATAGAGTCTGCATTCAAATCTTATTTTAAAATAAGCAAGTCAAGTCATAAACACACTATGAGGAATGATAGTGAAAGTGATAGTGATGACCAAGGACTCGATGAGATTGAAGCACTAATGGATAGAAGATTGCAGAGAGGCAAAGGTAGATACAAATGTAAATTACCACATGTATGTTTTAATTGTAAAGAGATTGGACACTTTGATGCTAGATGTCTTGACAAAAGAAAAGATGACAGAAGCAGTGACAGATCATATGAAAAGAAGTTTTACAGAGGTGATAACAGAGATTACCGAAGCAACTGACAATCTGACAGAAGAGATACCCGAGACTACAAGGACAAAAGGAAGAAAGCTTGTTACCTGGTTGAGAATAGAGCTAGAGATACTGACACCGAATCTGATAAAGATATTGAGATTGTATTTTTTGACATGAAGGATGATTCAGATGAAGAGGAAAGGTATGTTGAGACTGCACTCATATTTAAGGTTAGTAAGAATGATGTCTGGATTATAGATAGTGGCTGCACTCACCACATGACTGGAGATAAAGAAAAGTTTGAAACTTTTGAGTATTATAATGGTGGATCAGTAAGAATGGGTAATGACTCACCTTGTCCGGTTGAAGGTAAAGGAACCATAATGCTAAATAATCTAATCAGATGTGAAAATGCATATTGGGTAAAATGACTTAACTATAATCTATTGAGTGTTTCACAGCTGAATAACACAGGTCACTAAGTTTCATTTGAGAATAAGAAGGCAAAGATCTTCAATGAATCGGGAAGGTTGATCGGAACTGGTGAACAGACAAAAGGTAACCTATTCTATCTTGATGATATTAACACCACTTGTTTAATGGATAGAAATGAAGACATATGGTTGTGGCATATGAGACTATGTCATGTGAATTTTGAAAACATGATAAAGATAAGCAATAAAAGGAAATCAAGAGGCTTACCGAACATGTCAAAACCCGACTATATCATGTGTAAGAATTGTCAAAAAGGAAAAATGACAAAGTCTAGCTTCAAGAGAAAAACCCATACATCTAATGCTATTCTAGAATTAGTCAATACTGATCTATGGACCCATGAGAACAAAGAGTTACTATAGAGATAGATATTTCATTCTTTTTGTATATGTTTATTCTAGAATGATTAGTAATAACTGAGAAGGGGGGTGAATCAGTGGCCTCAAAATTTATCCTTAAAACTTAACCACCAATCTTTAAATCTCATATTATTATGTCCCTACAAGATGCATGCAATGAAATACTAATATTGATTAATCATTAGTTTTCTTATTAATTAAATCATGTTTATTTAATTAGTTAAGTTATTACTCTTTAGTGCTTAAGCTTTCTCTTAGGTGCATTAATAATTAATTCTTTTATTAATTATTAATGTGCAACCTAGATTTTACCTTTTAGGGTTTCGTTCACCTTTTTAAGGTTGAACTTTGTAATTGTTGTTCATTAATTCAGATTACAATTTAGCGCACTTCTTGAGCAACTTCTGAGTTCTTCTTTTCCCTCTTTCTGCTTCTCCCTTGTAACAGGTTATTTGCATGCTGAAATTCTTGGAAACTATGGATTTATCTATCAAATCATTCATGGTATGAAAGCCACACTGCTGCTGCCTGGTTTGGTCTTTGTGAAGCAGTATTTTGAGGGCAAAAACCACAGCTTTTCTAGGGTTTCTTCTTCAATCTAGAAGAGACACTTTTTTCTAGAGCACATTGAGCAAAAACGAACACCACCATCGTGCTCAAAAGGCCCGGGAGAGTCAATTTTCATATAAAGTTTGTCATTTTTGGCCACCAGAAAATTTTCTCTCTCCGGCTCAAATTTCGAGGTGAAAAATAAAATAAAAATTAAAAAAATCAATTTTTAATTATTTTTGCATTAAAAACTAACGCATGCAGTGTTAAAAATCAACGCTGCTTTGTAAATGGGCGCCGTCGTTAGTTAACCGCTAGTGGTTAACCTCTAACAGTTAACCTAACCACCAGGGTTTACTCTCAAACCTTCTTTGGGGCAGTTTTGAGCACTTTTGGTATTTTGGCCATATCTTGAGCATACAGTATCGGATTTTCGACTTCCTTATATCGTCGGAAATCTCTTTCCGAGCTCTATCTCATTATGCGGGTTTTATTTTTTTGTTTTGCATTTTTTATAGCTATTTTTCCAGTCAAAGTCAGCACTTGTGTTTTTCAGCACTCAGTTTGTTTCATGTGAAGAGTTATCATGGGTTTTTATTCTCACCCTTATGTTGTTATTCTAGAACGGGGTAATTATGAGTCATGGGAAAAGGGTATACTTACACATTGTAGGTGGCTTAATATTTTGCCTTATTTGTATGATCTCATACCTGAACCAGCCACTTCAGACGGAAAATTAGCATGGGATATTATTAGAGATCACATAGTAGGAATTATAGTGTCTAGTGTTGATCATGACACTGTCTTGGCTATATCGGACATTTATTGTCCTCACCCACTTTGGACATGTCTTTGGGAGATACATGGAGACCCTAATCTCTCTCCATTCCCAGAGGATCCTACTTCAGATTGTCTCATACCCATTGCTTGGAGAGATAATACACCCTTTGATCGTGATACTTTAGTGGAGCTTGAGTATTTAGACACCCTTACATGTTCTGATGGATCAGAGGCTTGTCTAATAGTTCCCACTCTTCAGACTGAGAATTCATTAGCATCTCTTGTTGCTCCTGATTATGTGCAGCAGGAAATCATACATCTTCCAGACATAGATACGTTGGACTCTTATGTTGCAGACATATCTTTCTTGTCTGTTGAGTCTATACTACAGATTTGGAGGATTATTTTGAGGACATTCATCTCGTCTACCTTGACAGTCAGGTTATCACTATTTGCCCACCATTATCTGTGCATTCTGCGGCTGCATTTCAGGATTCTCCACCTCGGTTTGGATTTGACATCATTTGTTTCAGTTCAGATAGAGAGATTCTTCAACATCCGATCATGGCACACATCCTGAGACAGATTGGTTCATCACTCTTTATAGGCTTTCTTCGACATTGTCCTTTGTATCCATTTCTTCCCAAGGGGAGGAATATCATTTGTCGCTTTAGGATCTCCTTTTGGATTCTACATCAAGCATCTACCATTGTGACAGGAGTTTCTTCATTCTAGGGGGACTTTGGTGTCTCATCCCTCTCTCATGGGGGGCCTGGTTGTACTTATGGTTTTGAGGGAGTCTCTTGAGCCATTTCTTTTCTGCATTCTTCTATCTCTTTTTGGAGAGGGGTTTTTCCCACTAGGTTTTCTTCTTTGTCTCAGGTTTATAGAGATTTTCTTGTATTGGGTACCTGATCAGGCCTTGTTGCCGGGACCGATTTCTTGCTTTCATAGCTATGCTAGGTTAGCTTACCCCCTGTGCTTAGCTTAAGGGGGGTGTTAGAGTAATCATTATTTTTCTTATTAATTAAATCATGTTGACTTAATTAGTTAAGTTATTACTCTTTAGTGCTTAAGCTTTCTCTTAGGTGCATTAATAATTAATTCTTTTATTAATTATTAATGTGCAACCTAGCTTTTACCTTTTAGGGTTTTGTTCACCTTTTTAAGGTTGAAATTTGTAATTGTTGTTCATTAATTCAGATTACAATTTAGCTCTCACTTCTTGAGCGACTTCTGAGTTCTTCTTTTCCCTCTTTCTGCTTCTCTCTTGTAACGGGTTATTTGCATGTAGGTATTCTCGCCAACTGTGGATTTATTTATCAAATCCTTCATTATGTCCCTACAAGATGCATGCAATGAAATACTAATATTGATTAACTATCTGTTGGTTTTCCTTGTCAATCTTTATTCTTCTTGATTACTGATAAGCAGTATAACTATTTACCAAAACTCAGTAAATAAGTAGAGTATACCGATAAATCTAGAAATGCATATGTGAAATGTAAAACAGTAAAGTAATAAACCATAAACACATAACACATGGATTTTAACGTAGAAACCCTATTAAGGGAAAAACCACTGGGACCACTACCCCAAATTTTCAATCTTCTGAAGTGAGCCCTGTTAGGAGCCAACCCTGTTAAAGGTTACAAACACAATGTTAAGTGTGACCTTGTTACAGGATTTTATACATAGAGGTTGTCACTTAGTATCGGGCATCTATTGCTACCATCCTTGAATCAGCCTCCTTCTTAGACTGTCAATAGGTATCGGGCAAGTCCAATGCTACTTTCATGAATCAACCTT
>MU227449.1:209086-223278 GCA_018584345.1 Thuja plicata
ATAGTTCATTGTGGGTGCTAATTCCCACCGGGGTTTTTACCATTTGGTTTCCCCATAATCAAATTGTGTGTTGTGTACTGTGTTATCTGATTAAGCATTTACTTTGTTGTATTCTGAAGTTAAAGAATAAAAAGAATTAAAGTTATTGATAACTGATTCACCCCCCCTCCCCTCTCAGTTATCCTTTGGAACTATTCTAACACAAGGTTGAGGTCGACCATGACCTAGGTCAAGGTCGAGGTCAACCTTGACCCAGGGGGTCAGAACCCTTGGAAAAAGTGCCAGGTGGGATAAAAGGTGCCTGGGAGGCCCAATCAGGGTCCTAAACAGGCACAAAAGTAGGAGAGAGTGCGGAAATGGGAGGATGATATAATGGTGGTCAAAAACATCCCCTAAGGAGGGCTAAATGTTCCTAATATGGAAGTGCTTCTATTTTAAGATGATACAAAAACTAATTTGGTGAAAAACATGATCATAGTCGCAGCAGTCAAAACGTCACTAAAATCGAAAAACTAAGCGATGCAGAAGGAAGGAAAGATTTATTGCAATTTTCTGAATATTTTTTGAATTGTTAGGATTTTTGCGATTTTTTAATTTTTTTGGATTTTTTACGCTTTTAATTTGTACAAAAGGATGAAGAAGATGCTCAGGAGACTAATTACAAGATGCACAAGCGCTTGAGATGATGGATGGGATGATGGGGAGGTGCATGATGTTGCCCTAGTGAAGCTAAAAATCCAAGATGGATGGATGGTGGATTGGGTGTTCTTGAGGATAAATGGATAAATGGATTAGATGTCGGAAGAAAGAAAGTGATTTTATTGATATGAAAGAATTGGATGCATAGATAGAATCTATTGAATTGGATAGGAATGAAGAAAAAATGGATTTAAAAAAAATGGATGAAGGATAAAATGGAATTCAATTAGAAGATAGATGCATTGGAAAAAGGGAATATGAATGGATTAGAAGATAATGGATTGGATAGAATTGAAATTGAAGATGGATGTTCGGACCGATGACAAGGGAGCACCAAGGAATGGTGGAGATGGGGAGATGGCTCAGATGGGAGATAGATGAATGGAATGGATGGATAGGTAATGTGGGGTTAAAGGATGGAGATTAAACAACTATGTAGTAAAGGAATGAAATGCCCCACACTAGCAATAGGAAAAGGAAGGATGAGAAGATGGGGGATAAAGGATACATAAAATGAAAGGATGGTATGTAGGGATGTGAGTGGAGAGAATAAGTGGATTGGGAGCCAAAGACTATGTGGAAAAGGATTCCCCCATACTAGAGGATGAAGGATGGAGAGATGGCTTTGATGTAAGATAGATGGATGGAATGGATAAAAAATGAATGGGTGGTGATAGACAAGATTTGGGAGGTGAAAGGTGGATATGATAAGGTCTCCAAGGACTATGTCACCAAGGGATAAGATGCCCCCGCTTAGGATAGGTCATTCACGAGGACGCATTAGTAGGGGTATGATAGGATGGAAGATAGGACTACAAGAGGATGAGGGAGGAAGATAATGTATAATATGATGGGTGGATGAGGTTAACATAGGTAGGTGGAGGGAATAAGTGGAAGGAAGGATGTGTGGATAAATGACAGGTGGATAAAAAGGGGATGCAGAAATGGATGTCAAGAGGTGTCCATAAGCATGTATACAGTTTAACTTTTTATTTTTTTATTTTATTTATTTTATTTTAGATCCAAAGGAGGATGGAGGAGGGGAAATGGACAAAACATGATCGGTATGGTAGACAGTTGGGATGAAGGGAGTGATGGAGTGGTGGATAGAAGAACTTTCCCCCAAGTGTGGAGAGCAACTGGATGGAGGGATTACACATGACACTTGTTTACCAGGTTTTAATCATGGTACTTGTCCAAGGCGCTTGTTTGCCAAGTTTTCACCATTGCACGCTCTCTCTCTCTCTCTCTCTCTCTCTCTAACTTTTTGAATTTCTTTTTTTTTTACTTTTTGAATCTCTTTTTTTTTAATCTTTGGAGGGGAGTTATGGATGGAACAAGAATGAGGAGATGGATGGAGGAGCATAAAGTTTGATAGCAAGGTAATAGGATCTCATTGGGAGTGATCGCTAGATGTTGGTACGACCTTATTTAGGAGGAGTAGTGTATGCAAAGGCACGAATGAGATGGTTATGATGGGGGATATATGTGGGGTAAGATATATGGTGGTAGGAAGTGCTTGGATGAAATGGCAGAAAGTGAGTGTGATAGGGGGATGTTTTCAGGACCAACATTGGCACATGTTGTGAGGAGTGTGGAAAGAATGGATTTGAAGTGGATGGTACATGTGGATGCAATGGAGGAAGTATGGTGAGTAGTTTTGAGACATAAGGACCCAAAATAGATTTAGGAGATGGAGGAGAGGAATACTTAGCTGACAAAATAGATGCTTTGGATGCCATTGTGGAGTTTTATTTTAGATGTATTTCATATTTTTTCTTTGGGATCCACATAGTTTTTTTCTTTTTCTTTGTTGGGCCTTTGCGGCTTGTGGGATGTAGTGCATTTTTCGATCATATTTGTCTATGTTGGAGCATGTCATTTGAAGTGGACATGGCATGCTTTAGATTGTGGATCTTTAGCTTTGTGCATTTTTGAATTGGCATCCAAATTGTAGTGAGTAGTATTGGAAGGAATATGAGAAGTTATATGAGATGGAGTGATGGAGGTAGGATAGTGGATGGGGCGTGTGGGTATGTGCCTTTGTTGATCCTGATTGGGAATGTAGGGGGTGGGATTTTTTATATGGGGTTGGTGGATGAGGGACTGAGTGGGATAAGATGAGGGTGAAATTTTGGGATATAAGGCCCCAAAATGGATTTAGTATGTGGAGGATATGCAATGGTGGATTTTGGGACATAGGGGCCCAAAATGGATTTAGAGGATGAAGGAGGAATGTAGTAGGTTGTCTTGGGTTGCAATGATGGAGGAGGAGGGATGGCGTTAAATTTTTTGGAGGAACAATGGGAGGATGTAACGGTGGGTTTGACAAAATGCTTGGAATTTACATTAGTTGTACCAACATTTTGGGATGAAGGGCCTTGAGATGTGCAACCAAGACCACAAGATTGTGGATGTCTTTTAACATGAATAGGATCCAGGGTACCTTTCTCATTTAGGCCTAAGCCTTTGCCTTTATAATTCCATTTTTGAGCATTGGATCCAAGATAGGATACTTCTCCTTTAGGGAACAAGATGTGAGTCTGTTATTTGGAGGAGTGTAAATGGTGGACATTAAATTTATTTATTTTTCTTCAAGTGGACGACCATTGATGAATGTAAGTTTACCAAGGGGATAGAGTGATGGCGGTGAGATATTTTGGATTAATGGTGAGAAAGGATCATGAAGTGGAAGAGATGAGATGTTATGATCTTGACTTAGACTGGGTGGTGGCTCTTGAGATAGTGTAGGTAGAATGGAAGGATCTTTATTGGGAAGAGTGGCTGACAATGGATTATGAGATGGAGGAAGTGTGATGATAGGATCTTGATTTATATCAATGGATATTTCAACATGCTTTTGGACAATATCTTGACATGATTGGATTGGTGTGGATGTTATGATGGGGGATGTAGGGATGGATTCTTCAGACAGAGGGGATGGTAGGGTGGGTGATTCTATAATTGTGATAGAGGGAAGATGGGTGGACTTATGAGATTCCTTGGATGGGGTGTGGATAATGTCAAGAGGAGAAGATGGGGATGGGGATTGGATAGACTCAACGGATGAGTGGACTTCAATGGTGTTAGTAGATGGAAGAGGATCAATAAGTATGGGAGTTGGAAGGGAAATGATAGGTGTGGGAGATGGATGAGCCTCATCACTAGTGGATTCACAAGAGATATTGAGTTGAAATGACTCATCAACCTTAGGAGAGGGATTTTTTTCTGGCTTTCTTGTGAAGGTCCTTGGAGACTTGCATGTTTGAGGTTTGGGTGGATTGTTAGTAGATGTAGATGGTGGGAAACTAGGATAATTTATGGATGAAGGTGTAGTAGTGGATTGCGAACTTGGTTGAATGAATGATGGTTTAGAAATAGCTGTAGTAGATGGCATGGCTAGATAGTTCACATAAGTAGGTGTGGAGGTGACTTGTGAACTAGTTTGACTAACTGATGGGAAGGAGGGATGGATTGGGGTATGGCATATGAAGTGGATTGAGAGATGTAGGTGGATTGGGGAGAGGGCATTGTGTTAATATAGGTAGGAATGAAAGATGGTAGATTGGGATAAGATGGAGGGGATAGAGGAGAAAGGTAGGATAGAGTGGACGGTGGAGTAGTAATAGCATGGGGGTTATGGTGATGGATTGAAGGAACTAGAGGACTAGGATTATGGATTAGAAAATGGGTTGGAGGATAAGGGGATGGAGTATTTGGATTAGGGATGTAGTTAGTAGTGTTATTGTGGAAATGTGGAGCTTGGGATATGACTATGGAAGAAGATGGAGGCATGGATGATGTATGAGAGAGATATGTGGGCAAGGGATAATGAGATGGATTTCCCTTTTCAAAGGTAGAGGAAGGATAAGAAATGGGAGGTGGATTAGGATTGGGTATAGTGTGTTGAGGTAGAATGGATGGGGATATGATAGATGAATGTGGAATTATAGAATTGACTTGGTAAGTTGGTTGGGATGAGGAATATGAATAGTTTGGAGTTGGGTTATTGTTAAGCATGTGTGAGTTGGATGTATTTGGTTAATAGGCTGGTTGATTTGGAGGTATGGTTTGAGAGATGGCACTTGACATATATGCTTGGTGTTCCATAACCATTTTGTGAAACCAATCCATATTCATGATGTTTAGATGAGGGGTTTGGATTGGATTAGAATGATAATGATGTAATTAGATTAGATCAAGGAAGAATGATGAGACTAGATGAAGAGAGGTTGATGCTGATGTGGATAGATGGAGAAAGAAAATGAAGCTAGATTAGGGATGATTTAAGATAGAATAATGAGGATGAAAGATGTCAAATGTGAGAGGTAGGTTTAGGACTAGGAACAATACTTGGATTTTTTTATTGCAAGGGCAGAGCCTCAAAGATGTTGTTTGATGTTGATTATGAGGGCATGGCCTCAAGGTTTGATTTGATGTTGATGTGAGGGTAGGGCCTCAAGGTTTGATTGATGTTGGATGTGAGGGAAGGGCCTCAAGGTTTGATTTGATGTTGATTATGAGGGCAGAGCCTCAAGGTTTTATTGATGTTGTATGTGAGGGTGGGGCCTCAAGGTTTGATTTTATTTTGATGTTGGATGTGAGGGAAGGGCCTCAAGGTTTGGTTTGATGTTAATTATGAGGGCAGGGCCTCAAGGTTTTATTGATGTTGTATGTGAGGGTAGGGCCTCAAGGTTTGATTTGATGTTGATTATGAGGGCAGAGCCTCAAGGTTTTATTGATGTTGTATGTGAGGGTGGGGCCTCAAGGTTTGATTTGATGTTGATTTGGATGATGATTAGAGTCCAAGGATTAAAATTTCACTCCTGAGCCAAAAGTGGAAGAATTTAATGAAATGTGAAAGGCTAGATTGATAAAGAATTTATGAAATGGTAGAGGAAAATGTCTGATTTAAGAAAATTAACTTGATGGATCTTTAAGAAACTAAAAATGGTGGATTTTGGAAGAATGAGAATCTCAGATTGGAGACGACAATTGGTGAAATTAGGGGAATTTCTAGGTTTTTGACTGAGTTTGACTGATCTAGATTTAACTTGGTTGGATTTTTTGTTCATGACAATAACAAATTGCAATCACACATCAAAAGGTATTGACTACGCTAAGTGTGCCTTGAGTCAATCATGGTCATTCAAATGTCAAAAATAGTCCAACAAGGGACAAAGCAACCTTGAGAAGCGGATGATATGTGTGCAACTTTTGATCAATGTTAAACAAGCACAAGCCTACCTAAGGAAGTTGGCTGAGTGTCAAAATATTTGCCCATGCTAAGTATTCCTTCGCCTCACACAAAGTGATATTGGCTTTCGCTAGGACTAGGCACGTTGTGGGTTTTGAAAGAGACTCAATGCTCGAATCGCTTAAGTCCCCTCGTGCCACAATCATGCTTTCAATGCCCCTAGGAATACGGATGTTGGGTGTAAAATCTTCAGGCGATCTGGGTAAAGTCCACTTGGATCGATCCTTGCACAAAGATTAGGACACTTTCGGAGGTAGTTCAGGTGGGCTTCTACTTTAACCAGTCTTTAGTAAGTTCATCCATTTATGAATACCCCATGTAGTTTTGCAAGCAAAATTGAGGCGTATAGCCCTACAAGCCCCCAAAATGTGCAGTCTTGCACATGAGATTCAAACCTCTCGGCCCTAAACAAGTTGAATGTACCCCTCTTGTAGTCTTGTAAACAAGATTGAGACCATAAAGGCCCTAGAAGTGCCTAACCGAGAGTAGTCTTGACTTAGCAAGATTCATGCAACAAGGCCCTACAAATGAGGAAGCATTAGAGGTAGCAAATATGCATGTCTTCTCTCTCTTTGGATTGAAAGAAGCTTTTAATTATAGTGCGGTGGAAGTAATCGGGTTCACTTTTTTCCCACTTGGGTCGTTCCCAAGAGATTGCTCCCTTGGCAGGCCCTCTAAAGGTTTAGCTTGAAAGAAATTGGATTAGCGACAAAAAGGAGTCTAGATTTCTGATTTTCCCACAAGGGGAAAAGAGAATACTCTCCTATCCAGTATCATTTTCTCTACACACGCAAAACAAGCTTATTTCATTCCCAAAGATTTGATTATTTAACACAAAACAAATGCATCCAGGTTTTTGATCTTCCCAAAAGGGAAGAGAGCATACTCCCCTAACACTTGTTTTGGATTAGATAAAAAGATCTCACTAATTAGTCTATGTGCCTAAAAATCAAACTAAATTCTAGCAAGCACGATCGTTTGGTTGATTTAAATCAAGGCAACCTGCAAGACAAGTGTGAGTGATCTTATGAATTTTATGTTCTTTGGCAAAGCGGTGTTGCAACACAACTAGTTAGTAGTTTCACAAAATAGTCTTTGACAAGCGAGAAAAACACAAAAACTACTCAAAAAGTTGTTAGCAATGATAAACAAAAGTCTGACAGAGTGCAGATGTTGATTTAGGGCGCAGACGTCGATCTATGTTTTTAGCCCAAAAAATGACAGAATTCAGAAAAACATGCCAAAAACACATAAAAATAGAAAAATGATATACCAGCGCAGACGTCGGTCTGTGTAGCATAGATGTCGAATGGTGATCTGCCTGAACTGGCATTTACGCAAACGCTAAAACATGAATCAGCATTTGTACAGACATTGCTATACTTGTAAGGCCAAAAAAACACAACAATTACAATAAACAAGTTATTCGTTTTCCCTCTTAGCTCTCAAGTTGATCAAAAATAGCTATGTTGAGACTGCTAAAACCACTAAAATTAGTATTCCTTAATGATTTATCAGGAAGTGTTTCTTTTTTAATAAAAATTTGGCATTATGACTGCTTGTAAAACTAAGTTCTGCTAAAAAATAGAATGATAAATAACAAAAGAGCAGCAGAAAACACAAGAACTTGATAAATTAAAGTTGAGGTTTTGCAAAAAAATGTCAAAAAAGTAACACAGAGCAGAGACGCCGATTCTGCAAGCGGAGACGTTGGTTCAGCGCAGATGTTGAATGGTGGTGTAGGATGAACCGGAGTTTGCGCAGACGCCTCTGAGTAAAATGCAGACGTTGATCTACAAATTTCGATGAAAAATGAGAGAAAATAGACGAGAAAAATAATGTCAAAGGGACGTAGGTCCCATCGGGCGTGCCAGAATGTGTACAAGGAAATCTAAGCTTTCAAAACCTGTTGCAAACAAGCTCAATCATGAAACATTAGTGGGTTAGCACATGAAATCGTTTTAAAAACCATGAAAGAGCAAGAAACAACAATGAAACTCCAAGTAACATCAGATTGAGCTAAACAAGCATTGGACCCTATTGCTTGTTGGATTTGCTCTTAACAAAAATATGTAGGTGTTCTCTCTCAAACACAAATTGATCAAAACCCCAATGCAATGCAACTGTGAATGTAAGATTGATGGGCAAAAAAAGAGGTTCAAGAGCTAGCATGAAGAACTAGTCTCAAATCTTCCTCAAGATGGTGGATTAAACTACAAATTATATGCAAATGCAAGAAGGAAACTATGATTCATTACCAAAAGATTTAACCTAGCATGTGAATTCTAAGTGATTTAAGCAAAAGATCATGAAAACATGGAAATAAAAATGCAAGCCTAAAACAATTTTAGCATAGTAACAATACACAAATGAGAGATGAAAATGCAAGAGAGAGAGGCTTCTTTTATAGAATTCAAAAGGGAATGGATGGTTGAGATTAAGAGGTGGAAGGGAGATGAGTGGCTGAGATTGAGGATTAGGTTGGAAAAGTCAAAGTGGGATTTAAGTGGGATTGTGCACATGATTAGAGGTAAAGTACCTTTTAATCAAGATTAGGATATTATTAGCAAGAGGTGGGATTTTGGTGGGAATTTAAATAAAGTGATTTTATTTAAATCAATCTTAGAGGAATTTCAGCTTTGTGGGGGGATTTAATAAATATGAGTTTATTAAAAAGGGGATTTTTGAGGGAAATGTATTTAAATAAAATACATTAGGATAATATTTATAAAATATATAGATACCAAAGATAAAAAAATTTTAATTAATGTAATTAAATAGTTAGATGAATAAAAGGGAATTTAATAATAATAATAATATTTTTGGACGTCTACACCTGGCAATCCCACCATAGCACCCAAGATGCAAGAAGAGCTAAAAAAAGATGAGGGTTGTTGGAATCATAAAGCCTATAAGGCATTCAACATTGGTATGCAACTTGGTACCATTCCAAAAGAAAAATGGAGACATTAGACTATGTATAGACTTCAGAAACTTAAATATTAACTCTTTGAAGGACAATTATGGATTTCCCAACATGGAAGCTATATTCCAAAGAGTCACTGGGTCTAAGTTGATGTCCATGTTGGATGTTTTTTCAGGGTATAATCAGGTCAAGGTCAAGGTCAAGGTCAAGGAATATGAACAGTTTAAGACTACATTCACTACACCCTGGGGAACTTATGTATATGTCAGAATGCCCTTTGGTCTGACAAATGTTGTAGCTACTTTTCAGAGAGCCATGGATGTGGTGTTTGCAGATTTCATAAACAAGTTTTTAACAATCTATAAAGATGATCTTACTGCTTACTCAGCAAAGGAAGATCAACATTGTGATCCTCTTGAAAAGATCTTTGTAAGAGCATTAGAGTATGGGGTTTCCTTTAACCCAAAGAAGTGTGTATTTGGGGTGACAGAGGGAAAGATTTTAGGACACATTGTCTCTAAAGATGGAGTTAGAATTGACCCTAAAAGGGTAAGTGCAATTGATAAGGTCCCTCAGCCCAAGAATGTCAAGGGCATTCAGTCCTTCTTTGGAAAAGTAAACTTCTTAAGGAGGTTTGTTACAAATTTTGTAGAGACTCATTTGCCAATCTCAAAGATGATGAAGAAAGGAGCCAAGGTGGAATGGACTCAAGAAGCATGTAAATATTTTTCAGATATCAAGCAGGTTATTAAAGATGCTCATGTTTTGAGAACCCCTGATTATAGCAAGTCACTTCAAATTTTCTCCTTTGCTTCATATAATACTATTGTTGCAGTATTATTGCAGAAGAACTCAGAGAGCTATGAACAACCTATTTCTTTTTTCAGCAATTTTTTACAAGAAACAGAGCTAAAATATGATATTATGAAGAAACAAACCTATGCTTTGGTCAAGGATGTTAAAGTATTTAGATGTTATTTGGTAGGAGAAACCATAATTGCTTATGTGCCAAGTGTTGTTGTAAACGATATCTTAGTTCAACAAGAGGTTTCAAGGAGGAGATGTAGATGGATCAACAAGATCCAAGAGTTTAATATTGACATTCATATCACTAAATTGGTAAGAGGTCTGGGACATGCTGAACTCATGGCTCAAAGTAATTTGGATGCAAATCATATTGATATTCTAGAAGAGGAGCAGAGACCTTATGTTTGTGACATGGATTGTTTTGATTGGTGTAAGGACATAATTGGATACGTGCAAAAGATAGTGCTTCCCCCTTATATGGATGAAAAAAAAGGAGAATAGTCAAGCTACACGCTATGAAGTATGCAATAATTCAAGGACAACTATGGTGGAGGAGAAATAAAGGAGTATTTCTCAAATGTGTAGATCATGACAGATCTGAGAATCTCCTAGAAAAAATGCATGATGGTGCATGTGGTGTCCATTACATGGCTAAGACTACTGCCCATAAGATTATCAGATCTAATTTTTGGTGGCCAACAATCTTCAAGGATGCCCATCATTATGTTAGAAAATGTGATGCTTGTCAGAGATTTTCAGGCAAGATAAAGTTTGGTGGGAATCTTCTCTTGAAGCCGGTTACACTTGAGGAAACTTTTGAGAAATGGGGGATGGATTTCATCGGTGAAATCCATAATAAGTCTAGTGGGGGTCATTCATGGATCCTAGTGGCAACTAACTACTTTACCAAGTGGGTGGAAGAAATTCCCACTAAAAGAGCCACAAGTAGGGTTGTGATTGATTTTATGTTGCATAATGTCTTGACTAGATTTGGTTGTCCAAAGACCATTGTGGTGGATAATTCTATGTGCTTCAAATCAGATGAGTTTAGTGACTTCTGCCAACAATATGGGATCCAAATTTCTTATTCTTCCCCATATCACCCCCAAGTAAATGGACAAGCTAAATCCAATAATAAGAGCCTGATAAAGATTATCAAAAGAGTATTGGACACAAACAAGAAAGCCTGAGATTCAAAATTGCAACTTGCTCTATGGGCAGATAGAGTAACAGTGAAAAAGGCTATTGGATGTGCACTTTTTGACTTAGTTTATGGCATTCATGCCAGATTACCTCAAAATAACTTATTGCAGATGTATAAATTCATCCAAACATATGATGATGAGTTAGATGATGATATGAGAATCAGATTAGAGTATTTGATACATCTTGATGAGTCAAGAAGGGAAGCACATGACAAGAATGTCAAATTACAATTACAATGCAAGGACTTGTTTGACAAGAGAACCACTGCTAGAAAGTTTGAAGTTGATGATATGGTTTTAGTGTGGAATGTCAGACTGAAGGACAAAAGAAAACATGCCAAATTTGATCCTATCTGGCTAGGCCCATACATAATTGACAGTAGGTGGGGTTCTGATTCATACATTTTAAAGGACTTGACTGGAAATATTTTGGAATTGTCAGTTCATGGACAGTTCCTGAAGTTCTACTTTTCTTGAAGTATGAAAAATCCATGAACAAGTAAGTTTGTATATATTATTTCTGTGTTTTTAATTGCTTTAGGTTAGGTTTTATGTTTTGTACATGGTCTTCTTATCCCAGAAATCCTGAATCCTTGCTATGCCTACAAGAGGCATGCTTCCCCAAACGGAGCCACTGTTAGACCCATTCAAAATTTTCATGGTTCCATACCTTTTCCTCTGGTCTCTGCAAATTTTATTAGGTCTCTGGCCTGATACCCTAGGTCTTTTCTGCAAAATTCATGAAAAAACCCTAAATCCTCAAAGACTTGTTATGTTTCCAAGTTACTTTTCCAGGTCACTTAAGTTTTATAAGCCCATGTGTTTAAATTAACGTTGTCGAGCGGGGCCACTTTATCACTTAAGTCCTTGCGCTTCATATATTTATTTCCTAAGTCGGGTGGGATGCATTTTAATTTTTCCCTAAGTCCTAAGTTTTAATGTCCCCGAATCACTTTATTACCTTTTACATCTGCCGAGCAAGTTGAAGTTAATCCTACGGCTGGCGCATTGCCTCAAACGCAAAGAGAAAGGTAGTTAGCTATTAAGGAATTGTGCCTAAGTGACATGTGGAAGTTTTTGGGACCTGGTCAGAGATCAAAGGAAGTTAACAAGTGATCAAGTCATATTTGATCATGTGGTCAGCGCTTTTCCTTGAAGAGAAGATGAACAATAGTTAGTGTTTAAGGCATCACGCCCGGTTGCCACATGTAAACTGGTCGGAGCTTAAGACAGGGTAAATTTTGATCAAATCAAAAGAAGATCTACGGTTGTCTCTTTTCCTTAAAGTGCAAGATGAAGCTTTTTACTATTTGAGGCATCGCGATAGAGTGCCACATGTTCGTGGCGGGGCCAGACCGAATTCAAAAAGAATAAGGTAAAGTTTTGACAAGTTTCTTTTCATCGTGTGGCTAGCACTTTTCCTCAAGACGAAGATCTAGTGATAATATTGTTTGAGGCATTGCGCCATCTCGATGTGTGGCAGTTGTCAGATTTGGGGGTTGTTTCAAGTCAATTAACTAATGGTCAAGTTGCAGAAAATCGTATGGCTGGCGTGAAGCCTCAAAAGAAAGATGAGTCAGATCTAATGTTCAAGGCATTGTGCCTAATGAACACGTGTCCCTAGTGGGTCTGGATCATCGACAAGGTAATAAAGGTAAAGGACTGTCAATTTTTAAAAAGATCTATGGTCGGTGCGAAGACTCAAAAGGTAAGATGAAGGTTTTTAACCTTCAAGTCATTACGACTGATCAACATATGTCCTTCCGGGTTAGGTGAGACCTATATTTTGGTGACCAAGGGTGAAGTTAATATGCAGTCGAGTTTGAAAAGATCTGACGGTGGTCGTAAAGCCTTAAAGAAGAGATGCTTGTCAAATAGTATTTGAGGCATTGTGCCTAGCTGACGCTTGTCCTCCTATGATTGTGGGGTTGGAGCAAGGGATGAGTTAAAGATAAAGCAAGTTTAGATAGATCATGCGGTGGGCAGTAGCCTTATGAGGAAGATGAACGATAGATAATGGTAGAGCCATTGTGCCTGTGCAACACCTAGCAGGATCTAATCTGAGTGTCTGAATAACTTAAAAGCTATCCACAGATATGTTATAAAGTTGAAGAAAGATTTGATCTAGACTGTCCAAGTCTCTTTCTGCGCCATGTGTGACCATTATAACCAAAATTCAAATATTCAAATGTTTTCTCAGTGGGTTTTCATGGCGGTCGACTAATGTTTTATCTCAGAGCCATTAATTTTGTGATATGATCTTGTGGGTCGACTTTGCATAACTGTTGAACAGTGTAGGGACTGGATATGATATGGCGAGATACATTTATGACCATAGTCGACAGATGGGGTTTCTAGATAAGATGGATAAATACATATAGTTAGGTTGGTCTCTTCTATATTTATGTCCAGCTGCTCTCTGCATCATGCCTTGGAAATTCTTGCACCTTAGGGTACTGCGCTCACATCCATGGACTAGGGAAATCAATATTAGATCAAATTTTCACATATTGAAGAGAAATATAGGGTTTCAATTTGATCACAGAATTGAATGCTTGACATGATTGGTTGTAAACCCTAACCCTAAATGGTCTGAAGCTTATTGCATTCTTGTTCCTATAAAGGAATTTTCAAGACCATTTACAAAGGGCTGGAGAATTGGGAGAATATTGTAAAAGCTTTAGGCTTGTATTTGTTTCAAGTTTAGGATATAGCAGATGTTTTTCAGATTGTATTGAGACATAATAGAAAGTTGTATGATCATTTTCATATTGTCTTATTTTCTATTTCCTTGTCATATTGATGCAGAAACAAGATTTCATTATAATTAATATAGGTATTCTCAGATTTAATGTAATGCCTCTCCAACCCACACAAAACCTGATTATGCCTGTTGGAAGTTTGAGACTTTTATTCTCTACTAATGATTCTGATTGAAGTTACTAATCTAATCTATTTCATCTCCACGTAAGTGTTTAATGTATATTTCTCTTTGAGTAGTGATGTCAACTGTGTTCATGATATTTTAGGAACATCGTGTAATGAAACAATCTAATATGTTTGTTGAGTGAGGAACTTCCTTTTTGATAGTTTGAGTACACTTGGATGAATTAAGTTGATTAAGATACATTTATGACTATGTTCTGGATGGTGTATATATGTTCAAAATTTCCATAAAGATTAGGTTATCTATGTGCTTTACCTAGCCATTATTAACACTCTTGTATGATTTTATGAATGATTGTGATGTTAACTATTGATTAGGGATTAACCCAAATCACCTAATGGATCATATTAT
>MU227449.1:230066-240522 GCA_018584345.1 Thuja plicata
TATATATATATTATTATTAAAACATATATTATGCAAACTCATATTATTCTAATATATGATTGATTAATGAAACATTAACAATTACAATGAATAGACATGTCCCATGAAGGGACATGTCTCTCCTAGCCTCTTTGACAATATAAATGAAAGAGAGATTGTTGCATTTGAAAAACACATACAATATACAAGATAGAGCACTATTACATTTGCAGCTATCCCAAAACTTAACACATGTTCTTGAGTGTGTCTGGTAACTCATTTATGAAATGTGTTTATTACTATGAGTATTCTATGATTGATTAGATCTATAATCAAGTAATGTAGTTTAAAAACATTCATGATGCAGTCTGTAAATAAGTTTTTGTATCTAATCTATAGGATTGGTGAGTTTTTCACTATCAATTATTGGGTGGGATTATGTCTTCATGTGTGGTTTTTTAATTCTATGTGAATTGTATGCTTGGGTAGTGATTAAATTCCTATTTAAGTATTATTAATTTTTGGAAGGATTAGGATGTCATTTTATCACACTTTCTTTTGATAGTTTTATTTAATTTGGTGTTATTTTTGTCTATGTTCTATCTCTAATTTTGTGTATGAGAAAGCTTCATATCATTATAAAGGTTTATTTTGATGGTCATATATTGTTCTTATTCTTATTCTTCACATTGTAAGGGTTTGGACTCATCTTGAAAGTTTGAGAACACGGGAGAGTTTCCTAAACCTTGGGACTAGATGTTTTGTAGTGATTGAAAGTCCTTTTTTGATGGCATGTTTGAGTAGGGCAAAAAGGTACCCTAGGTGGGTGGATCACCATAGGTTCCAGGACCCAAAGTGGTTGCTAGTTGATCCTATGGGTGAGTTCTTAATCAAGTGATAACCATTAAAATGAGCTTGGGTTAAGGGTGAGTTTAAAACATAATAAAAGATAAGAAGTGTTAAAGTCTGCATAGACCTGTTGGAGTATCGGTACCATGGGTAATGGCCAGGGTGGATCCTTAGAATTTGAGAGGGGACCGATGTTACATGGTGGCCAAGGAGGATCCCAATACAGAGGCTAGGTGATCACACTCACCTAGTTGGTAATCTAAAGCCCTCACATGTATTTTGTGATGTTTGGATACTTGGTTGTATTTTGTGTTTCTTGTTTTTTTTCTTTTGGATGGTTCTTTTGGGAAAGGTGTATTTTTGGCCTTAGATTTCCTTAGAGCTTGTGTGGACCTTGTTTCTATCTCCTAGAATGGGGGAGTAGGACTTCATGGTTCCACATGGTTGGGTGGTTAATCTTATCGAGGTACCGTTCATGGTTGCATGGATGTCTTTGCATTTGGATTCATGCTTGAAAGTTGTCAAGGATTCTACTTTTGCATCACGTACTTCAATGAACTGTAATTTTGATGTATTGATTTATTGAGAGCCCTTATTGGGTAATTTAATCTAATGTAAATGAAAGGAGAAGAAATGCAATGGGAATGGGTATTTCTAGGTGAAATGAAGGGAAAATTTATGCTCCTACTTGCATACGTTACAGGCATTGAAATATTATGGACTTTGTCATTTGTATCACTCTTATGATATCTTATAGTAAGTGATCTCTTACATGAAAGTTTAATCATATTGTGCTCTTTTGTTTTGTGGATAAGGACCTAACTTATATTGATGTGATAAGTAACTTCTGTTAAATAATAGACCAAAAGGGAATACTAGGAAATGATTGGTTAATGAATGAACTCGTGTTTATATCAAAGTGAAATGTTATTGTTAGATAAAAACTATAGGAAATGATAAAATGATAATAGAATTGCAATCAGTTGTATAATTGAGAAATGAGATGCCAAATATTAAGGAAAGTTTATAGAAAATAAGTACAATACATTTTTGGTTCAGAGTAACCTATTATAGTAACTCAATAAATTGATTCACTTATTGTTAACCCGTCCCTCTAATGATAAATGCAATGGACAGACCAAATGAGATGGCATGCAAGTCGTATCATCGTGTATCAGAAAATCTAGGTAACCTGAAGTGGCCATGCATAAATCAACATCCTCAAGACTAGCATTAGAGAACTGGTGCCCTGCACTCACTGACGGGTTTGTACACTGTGTCTCTCCCTCTGCAGCAATAGAGTGGTCAGTAGGTAGATCCTCGTGGGCACTGCCACTATGGCCAAGGTCTAGGTGATGAGAATGTTGGCAAGTTGACTCTCAAGGAGAATGTGACTTATTTTGTGTTGTCATTATGGCAACAAAGTCATATGAAGTTTTGTCAAGTAAACTTGAAAGACAAAAATGGCTAAGTATAGAAGACATAGTAGAACAGAGATATGCAGTCGATCATAGCACCGGCGCACATGCAACAGAACGACTCAAGATATGCGCGTTCATATATAAGCTCTATGATATGTTTTTATGGTTACCCTATACATGCATGGTACGGAATGATAGTACGGAGAAGTAACAGAAAGATTAAGTGCACCTGCAGTGCAGAAAACAGAGTATGAAGCTGACTTCAGTTTTTGGATTAGCGTGTAATCTTTTATTTTGTAAAGGCTAAGCGCCTATTGTAATAAGTTTGAAATTATTTATTAAACATTATTGTAAACACGCTTAAGCCAATTTGTTTGGAAGCGTTGTGAATGTTGTTTTTGGGCCGACTAAGGTCTTGTTTCTAGTCGCGTATATTCAGGCATGAACATATATATATGACATGTAAAGTTGTATTAGGGTGTGTCAAAAAATATGCAGAGAAGAGATATAGAAGAATAGAATAAGATGTCAGAGTAAGATAGAGTTCTTTAACAGAATAAGAGAATCAGCGCATAACCGGAACTGATCAAACCATTGTGTCACATACATCAGTTCACTTTTGTATATAGTGTATATCTATTATCAAGGAGGTTGTAGTCTTCATCTTATTGAGCAGTGAGTTCTTGGACAGTGAGTCCTCACCCCTAACAGGGATTTTGTAAAGACTCCTAACAGGGTCAAGCCTTTAACCAGGTCTTTGTACTTGCATTGTAAAGACTGCTCCTAACAGGGCAAAGGAACTTTAACAGGTTCATTATACTAGTACAATCATTTGTGGGTACTAATTCCCACCATGGTTTTCCTCTAATAAAGGTTTCCCCGTAATCATATTTGGTGTTATGTGTTGTTGTATTATGCTTCAAGTGTTATCTATTTTGTTTATGTTCAAATTGCTAAAATAGAATAATTAAGTTAAACATTGATTCACCCCCGCTCCCNCCCCCCCCCCCCCCCCCCCCCCCCCTCAGTGTTTCCAACTATTGGTATCAGAGCTCTGGTCCTCTATAAGAAAGTTTAACCACTTGAGGAGATCGTGGATTCAGCAGAAGTGAAACATCTGAAAAAGAATCTTGAAGCAGCCCTTGAAGACCTTGATAGATCTAAAAAAGAAAATGAGGAACTTAAACTAAAAGTTGATGGCTCACAAATGCTTATCAAAAAGTTAAGAAAAGATTTGAAAGATTGCTCTACAAATTATTTGGGTAAAATGGTCAAGAAGCTGAATGAAGAAAACGTGTCTTTACAGGATAAGATTGAAGAATTGAATGATTAGCTAACTGATAGCCTAACAGTTATTGAAGAGAAGACCAAAGAAAGTAAACAGTTAGATGAAGAACTTATGCAAGCTAATATGAAAATCTTGGAGTTGGAAAACATCAAGAATAAGATTGAATCTGAATTATCAAGAGCAAAAGATAAGATTGATAAACTACACACAAGTTCTGCCCTAATCCAATCACAACTTTATGCTCAGAAGCTTAAAGGTGATACTACTGATGTTGGTTACAGTATGGCACAAATAGAGATCAATTCATTGCAAGAAAGAAAGAAAGCTCAAACAGAACAAAAGAAAACTGAGAATCTTGAAGAGACTAAAGCAGATCCACCCAAAGATGAGCACAAGGTAGTCAACCACACTTGTTATGCATGTAACAAGCATGGACACTTGGCAAGAGACTGTAAAGAGGTAAGACCTTTCAATGGTTATTGTTACTCCTGTAATAAGTTTGGTCACAGGGCTATACATTGCATAACAAATCAAAGAAATCAGTTACAACATAACCAAAGAAATATGACTCAATACAATCAGAGAAATCAACCTCAAAGAAACCTTCAGAACATTACATGTCAGATATGTAATTACAATGGACACACAGCCAAGTAGTGCAGCATGATGAATAATAATATTAAACCTCCTATCATTTGTCACTCATGTGGAAAAGTTGGACACATCTCAAGGTTTTGCAGGTCTAGAGCACAAAGACAAGATAATCCTAAAAAGTCACTATTTGAAGAATCAGGAGAAGTTTGTACAAACCAAAACTGATTCAAATAAAATTTGGGCTGAAGTAAAGAAGAATAATGAAGAGAACAAGGTATTAGACGCATCCACAGTAGACGCACCTTCTACTTCTGGATAGTTGACCCTCATGGTCTTAGGGGGAGCTATTCTAGCTCTGAACCCCTGCGTGGCTGGTATACTCACCTCCGAGTATGCGCCTATGGATTCATGTATGTGATCACGAAATAAGGTTGTATGCATACACGCATTGCCTTTACTTCGTTCAGAATAAAGTTTGAAATTCTCTATGTAAACCGCTTTACGACAACGAGCATTAAATGCAATAATCTTTTATATAAGTTGGTAAAAGATCTTTAAACCTCACTTTGCATTCGAGATTGAGCTTTCAGAGAGCACTTGAGCATTGAGCATCAAAACACTATAGGTTAAGGAATTGGTTGGTTTGTGAATGGATTAAAGATTGAAACAGAACCCTAGCAGTCGCGTCATTTCAGAATCGTCGTGAAACCCTACTTAATCAAGCAGCAAGTAAGTATGGAAACCCCTGTTGTATTTGACATTGCTAAAACGAAAAGATTCGTGTTCAAGAAGCATGCATTCAAGTCCATATTAGATGATGTTGAAGGAGCATTCTCTAAGACTCCACTAGGAGTCATACATGTAGAAGACATCCGCGCATATATATATTGCAAGAAGGAAACAGTTGGAGATAATAGCATTGCTACTCTCATGGCTTCAATGATGAAACCTGATTATTCGTTCAAAGATGAATACGCGCATTTCACTGACAACCCTATCTTTGAGTATTCTAACGCGCACGAGCTCTATGAGCCAGAATAGGTTAAAATCCTACTGAGCAGGATAAATGATGACCTATATTGGATTGGTGAGGTTACTATCTGCATCACTGCAGATCTAATTCATGAAATGACTAGACTTCCTAAGACTGGACTAGTTCTTCCTACTAGTAAGGATGTTAAGAAGCAGGTTGAACAAGTTTGCTTATCCAGGAGTGATAGGCGCGGTATGATAGTTGATCCCATTGAGGCCGATGACATCAAATTAGTTACTATGATTCTAGGTTACAAGTTCCACCACACAAGTAGACTGAATAGTGTATATGTAGCAACTGTCCTAGCAGCAATTAAGATGGTAAAGGATAATACTCAGTATAACCTATGTGAGATATTGCGTGCACAGCTGATTGACAACATTAGAGTTGTCAAGCATGACAAGAGAAAAATATTCAAATTTGGCTCTTTGATCATCTATCTCTACTTCCACATTGTTGGTAAAGTTGTCAATCTTTACCTAGACAGGAGTAAACCTACTATGTCTCAGATATCACTCAAGGTTACATCAGAGAGCAGCGTGAAGGATTCAATGGACATGGAGATCAAAACATTCAGGATCAAGATGCAGAAAAGGTTCAGAATATCGGAGAAGATAGTTGATAAGTACAAAAACACTATATGCTTCATGGTAGAAACTGACTGTACTTACATGGAGGTTGTTGAGCCTAGAACCAAATGGATTCATCCACTTGGTTATGAAGTTGAAGAACATGTGTTGACAGGATATGCACAAGTTCTTTTGTCTGCACCCAAAGATCCAAATGAACCAAGATGGGGAACATACATAGAGAAGACAAATCAAGTTGATTATGTCTTATATAGTGTTGACAACAAAAGGAAGGCATCACAGATTACATCAAATATCCTAAAAGTTCATGGGGTTACACAAGAAGACCTAGACAAAGCTAGGGAAGCTAAGATTTCTAAAGAACTTGAGAAAACTCCTGCAGAAGTGAAAATAGAAAAGTCTGATGATATGCCTAAGAAGAAGAAGAAGAAATCTGATGAAGGTACATCTACGCCATAAACTACCATTGATCTAGAATCCTCTCCACCTTCTGTACCCAGTAAAATGACTAGAAGGAAGAAGCAAGTTCCCACAAGTCATCCATCCTCAAGGACCACAAGGAGCAAGGTAAAGAACACTCAAGCCCCTCCTGAGGTAGGATTCAGGCCTAGTCTAACAGTCCTAAAGAACAGAATTGTTAATGAAGGAAGACTAGAATCTATCAAGAATGTCTATGACAAATATCAAGAGATAGACAAATCAGAAATTCATTCAATGATTATATCTCATATGATTAAGTTCAAAAGGTCAGTATTGGAACTCAAGACAATCATACCAGACAAAGTATGGAACATACTGGACCTATTAAAGAGGCAAGCAATTGAAGAGGCTATGAGGATAAGAGAAGAAACATTAGATAGTCTTCTCCTTGTTTGCTCGCATGATGAGAAAGCTATACTTTTGGATTTGGTAAAACCTCATCTCAGAACCAAAACTAGAACACTTCATATCATGAATAAAGAGTATGATCTGGTTGGTGAAGAGACTCAGAAAGAATTTGAGCGAGTATTTCTAGATAGACATATGTATCCATCAACGGCGCCTATAGAAAAGGTAACTCTAGTTCCTCCCGAACAGGTTACAGAACCAGTGATTCAAAATGCACCTATGACAGGTCCACAGGATTTAGCGCCCACTGTTTCAATAGCTTCTAATACAGCCAAAGATTATGAAGAAACTATTGTGATTGATGATGTCAAGATACCCATGACCACTTCTGACAATGACATGGACAAAGTTGAAAAAGAATTTGTAAGCACTGAAGAGACAAAGGAGGTATGCACTGATGACACATCCTTACAGCAAGATGAAGTTCCCTCTAAAGATTCAACAGATTTGAATAAAGAGGAACACAATCAAACTAATGAAACAACAGCTATGGAGATCCCTGTGTGAATATGTGGATGCTAGCCAGAATGTAATACATGCTCCATCCATCAAACCATCATTGTTGTCAAGTTTGACCCCTGATTCAGCAAATCTAGATGCTTGGGAAGAAGAAGATTTGATTAAAAATAGTGTGCTAGCCATGGAGAAAGCCAAAGAAAAACGAGTCATGAGAAACTCTCTCTTTTTGGAGACAGTGAACATTCTGAATGACTTAGTGCTAGCAGATAAGAAAGTGGCTAAGATTCAGTTAGTTGATGATGTTGACAGCATCTTGACAAACTTCAAATCACATTTCACAAGTTTAGTAGACTCTGCTACTAAAATTGCAGAAGATGAGTACAAGAAGGGAAGATTGAATGAATTGGTAAAGAACTTTTCTTTAGATCTCAATTCATTAAAGATTGGTCAGCAAATTTTGAAAGAGTTGGCATCAAAAGGTAGGAAGGTAATAGCAAACTGCATGGACGGAGAAAATCTTACCTCTAAGCACATCAAGAAGATAGAGGAGGAAGATGTCTTGGTTGATAACATAAGGCAATCAGTTGAAACATCATCCCAAGACATCAACATCTGCAACAATATCTACCAAGGGAAGATAGACAAAATTGAAAAAGCTAAAATGGAGATCAGTAAGATAAGGATCAGGCAGACTCAACTGAGAAATGCACTTGCGCCCTCCTTAGCAGTTTTAAACAAGAACATCAAACAGATAGATGCAATGCTACCTATGATCAAGGACCCCGCATGGATCTGACAAAGATGGAGAAGCTTACATATGCCCTATGCGCCCATCTTCAGACAGTTGATGCACTGAAGGCATTCTAACAGCAAGAGATCAAGAATCTACAGATAGCTTATCCAGATGTATATTCGAAGTAAGTACTCAAGGACTCACAATTTTGACACCTTTGTCATTAATGTCAAAGGGGGAGTAATGTATATAAGGAGTATGTGTATATGTTATATATATGTTAAGAAGTATGAATAAAAGAGGATGATATACAGTTTCTTGGTGTTAGTCAAAGTTTGAGTAACTTGGCCACATTCATTTGTTGTCATTAATGACAAAGGGGGAGATTGTTGGAAAGTTGACTCTCAGGGAGAATGTGACTTATTTTGTGTTTTCATTATGGCAACAAAGTCATATGAAGTTTTGTCAAATAAACTTGAAAGACAAAAATGGCTAAGTATAGAATACAGAGCAGAATAGAGATATGCAGTCGATCAGAGCACCAGCGCACGTGCAACAGAACGACTCAAGATATGCGCGCTCATATATAAGCTCTATGATATGTTATTATGCTTACCCTATACACGCATGGTACGGAATGACAGTACAGAGAAGTAACAGAAAGATTAAGTGCACCTGCAGTTCAAAAAACAGAGTATGAAGTCGACTTCAGTTTTTGGATTGGCGTGTAATATTTTGTTTTGTAAAGGCTAAGCACCTATTGTAATAAGTTTGTAATTATGTATTAAACATTATTGTAAACACGCTTAAGACAATTTGTTTGGAAGCATTGTGAATTTTGTTTTTGGGCCAGCTAAGGTCTTATTTCTAGTCGCGTCTATTCAGGCATGAACATATATATATGACATGTAAAGTTGTATAAATGTGTGTCGAAAAATATGCAGAGAAGAGATATAGAAGACCAGTATAAGATGTCAGAGTAAGATAGAGCTCTTTAAGATAAAAATAGCATCAGCGCATAACCGGAACTGATCAGACAATTGTGTCACATACAGCAGTTCACTTTTGGATATAGTGTATATATATTATCAAGGAGGTTGTAGCCTTCATCTTATTGAGCAGTGAGCTCTTGGACAGTGAGTCCTCACCCCTAACAAGGATTTTGTAAAGACTCCTAACAGGGTCAGGCCTTTAACTAGGTCTTTGTACTTGCATTGTAAAGACTGCTCCTAACAGGGAAGAGGAACTTTAACAGGTTCATTATACTAGTACAATCATTTGTGGGTACTAATTCCCACTGGGGTTTTCCTCTAATCATGGTTTCCCCGTAATCAGATTTGGTGTTATGTGTTGTTGTATTATGCTTCAAGTGTTATCTATTTTGTTTATGTTCAAATTGCTAAAATAGAATAATTAAGTTAAACACTGAATCACCCCCCCCCCCCTCTCAGTGTTTCCAATAGAGAAGGATGTGGCTGAGCATATCTGACACTACCCACACGAGCTCTAACATTTGATATGGGGATATCATGCTCTACTGCTATAAATGTATATGCATCTAGAAGATCCTCAGCCAAACTAGTTAATGTGACCCGTGTCATCTGTCATGTAAGTCCCTCTAGGCTGGAAAGTGAAGGGATGTTTGTTGCACCATACATGTCATCTAAGGTCCTGCTAGAGGATGCTCCACCTGATGATCTAGAGTGTCATGGAGACATCAAATACTGACCAACCTGATCACTAGATATGGATGTGGCAGTTGTTGCAATGTCCCCAACACTATCAATTGCACCTCGAAGCTGGGTGTTGCAAACAACATAATTAATCTGCCACAGGACCCAATGAAGGAGCTATAACAGGTGCCCTCTTACTAACAATGGCCCTATGTAGTGGCCTCTAGTGATCAGCTCGACAAAAAGCATCTCTATCAGCAAGCCTTCCACGCCCCTATCCTAGATGTGTTGGCAAATCAGCGTAATTAATGGCCCTCCCTAAACGAACCTCGGCAAAAATCTATTGTGCAAAATATAATGGAATCCGGTCGTTATTTGGATAACAGTCATGTGCAACTAAAAACCGTAGGTATATCAATGCTGATATAGCAAGATCCTGACACCTGGTAACCTGATATCCCTTCACATATTGTAAGTCTGCATATGATGGGAAATTTTCCTTTTTCAAGGTCGCTTTAGGCACTAAAGCCTATACCTCCTTAGGGGCTCGTTTGTTTTGCGAAATTAACTAGGAATTGGTATTTCTGAATTCTGGAATTGTTCAATTCGGTGTTTGTTTCCAAATATTAAAAAATTGGAATAGGTTTATGTGAATTCTAATTTTTGGCCATTTTGAGCATTCCACAATTCCACCTCAGACCCTGGAATTGGAATTGAAAAGTGGAATTGGAATTGAGAGTATGATTTTGGGAAGGAAAATTCATTCCCATTTTTGTGTCAATAATGTATATTATATTGCTATAAGGATGTGTGTGAGCGTGTGTGTGTGTGTGTGTGTGTGTGTGTGTGTGTACATGTGTATATACATACATGTATGTATGTGTATATATGTGTGTGTGTATATATATGTGTATGTGTATATATACACACACGTGTGTGTATATATACA
>MU227449.1:248384-259498 GCA_018584345.1 Thuja plicata
TATATATATATATATATAACACATTTCTTAAATATAAATGTCATTGATTGCATGATTACTAAATCAATATTTAAATTATTTATATATGTCATTTGTTTAAATATTGTTGACTTTATTGTTGTAATAAGGAGTGACTTCATGTGCCTATTGTGCCCTGAACAATAAGTTTAAGTTGTGGTTTTTGAATACTTGAATGTAGATGTCCTAGACAACGTAGTGTGTGTTTGATAGTTCAGAATTTGTGGGACTTGAAACGTGGTGCAATTAGCTTGTATGAAAGTAGCAACTATTTTTTGTTGTGATGGATAGAAATCTAAATTTTCCCAATTATTGTTCAAGTCCATTTCTCGGTCACCAAGCATGTCAATTTCATTTAGGTGGATAGTTAGGCCTGGGTACAATCCGACAAGACTTGTCACTCAATTAGTGTACTTTCTTGCATAATATTCTCATTGCTTTTTGGGTTGTCAACTTCATTTCCTTGTACCGGTTCAAGACTGTGTGCATACATGCCAAGGATGGTATTGGTTTGAAAAAGTCTCCCAATTATTTGTAATTTCACATGATGTTGATCCAATACTTGTTCAAAGCTTGCAGAATGACTTGTATAGAACTAATTCACTCCAACAAAATGCTTCAAAGCTATTTTCCTCTTTAGAAGGGATGACTATGAAGTGTGGAAAGACTCGAACAATAGTTATGGTGGGGCGTTCTTTCCACTATTTTATTTTCCGGGAAACATTGAAGCTCCATTTTTGAGTGACTTCTATAAGTGATGATGCCTCTAGATGTGTAGAGCGCGAGCTGTAAGCTTCAATATAGGTGGGATATGTTGTTTTGGTTGATGGTGCAATTGGTACACGTAGATTTGTTTGGTTGACATTTAAAGATACAAATGTCCTACTAGATAGGGAGAGTGATAGTTTGAGCAAGAGGTGGCAAGTTTCTTGGGCACCAATGTCACGGTCCATAAGGTTTTCAAGAAGCATTCTTTGAAAAGCAATTGGTGATGGTTGTTTAGAGTCAAATCTTGTTGAATTGCGAGACATCATGACATTGTATGTTTCCAATTTGTTTTCAACGTTTGCTGCATATTTTGCAATGTATTTGAGTACTGCATCAATTGACAAGACGGGCTGGAAATCTACATTGGCTCATCAGATGGAAAGTATTTGTGGGTTGTGTAGGTTTAAACAGTCATCATTACGAGTTGGGGTGTGGGCAGGTTGCCCATTGTCAGATCTGTAGAGCTTTGATTTTTCTTGTGTGGTCCAAGGTGCTTTATAACGACATACAAGAGAAGGCCCTTTCATTTTGAGGCATGTTTGGAAGGTACATTTTGTGTGTCGTTGCATATGGTTGAGCTATTCGATGTAGTCATTGGTGGGGTTAGCATAAGCTATCATATTTGTGTCCAATAAACATGGATCATCAGAATTGATCAATGAATTTTTTGATTCCACAATTGAAGACTCTGTGGGTTCCATGCAGAGACATATCTATCAATGAAGTCAAGTGCATTTTGGATCGAGCGAGTATCATTCCATTGTAATTTCCCAATATCCGGTGCTTGTCATAGCCAAATGAGGCCATGGATATGTGCAGATCCTTTGTGTTGCCATTCATACCTGAGAGTTTTTTTTGTTAGTAAGTACTATGAGTTCAAAAAAACTTGAATGTGGGTTGGAGGGGAATTCATACCTATACCAATGATAAGTTGCACCAAGAAGCTTGTCTAGGACCTCTTTACGGAATGTTGTAAATCTATGGTGCATGTAGAGTGTCGCTAGGTGTGGATTTTGGATTACATTTTGTAACTGCCATCTTGTTGCGGTGCTAGGGTTTGTTGGTGAGGTGGATGGCATGACCTTGTGCAAGTCTGGCCATTTAGTATTTGTTGCACTAAGGGTAAAAAAGAGAGTTGGACAACCAATCTGAATCACCATGTCAAGACGCTCTCCTCGTCGTTGATTCCAAAATGCTCGTGTACCACAATTGATGAGCTAAAGCACGTGAGTTGGTGACCAAGCTTGTCATCGAGCATGTCCTTTAACCTTTGGCGCAGGTCATTAACAGATGTAGACACAGTATCGTAAAGTTGTTTACGAGAAAATAAAACTGATGTTTGGCTTCAGTGGCGCATAAGGATATTTAGTATGAAGTACCTAAACCGTGGGTGTTGCCTAAATCTGTTGTCATGATATCGCAAGAGGTGGTGAGCATATTCATGTAGTTTAACATCTTTTATACGTTGTTGCTTGAATGCAGCTTTTCCTTGTGGGTACAAAGTTGGAAATGTCATTCCAAACATTCATTTTGTTGTGTATTCATTGATGGGAGATGTAGAAATGGATGGCCACTTGTAGGAAATTTGTTTGTTGAGCAGTGAACAACTTTTTTCTTACATTTTTTGTTGTCCACTACTAGTGGATAAGAAAGGTAGTAAAAGTTGTCCAAATGCAATTTAGTGATTTTTGCTTGTACACAAATAGGGTGTTTGTTGGACAATTCTTTGTTGACAATAGTAGAGATATCTATTGGATCAGTAAACTTGGGTGGGGAACTATGGCCTTTCGACAAGGATATGGAGGGTCAGTCATTCCCTACATTTGTATACCATATTTTTAATTGACTATAATAGAGGTTGAAAAAGTGCTATCAAGTTTTTTCCATTCCATGATATTAGACGTGCAGATTTGATAAAAAATATAACTGGAGTTGGTTGGACGAACATATCAAAGATTTTTTTGCCTTCAATGTCACAGTGGCGACCCCATAGTGTACAATCTATGGTATCGTTTGACATGTCTTTTATTGTTGTACATTTCTTAGTCTCAGTACCATTTTTCGCGTATGGTTGATGGAGGAGTTATAGATACAAGTATGCCAATGACATCTACAAAGGAGTCAATAGGAAATGCATCTAATGAATCTGTGGTCTTTAAATGGAAACTATGTTTGGGTATTGTAGAGTATGGACATGTGGAAGGAGTTATGATTGATGAGTTTAGCATTACTATTCCGTAAGGGTTTATCGAGCTGCTATGTTTTGTATCTCTAACTTTTATGCGACCACCAGAGATCTTGTATAGACAACCAAAGTGGACACTATCGTAGAACTCATCTACTAGTTCATTAAAACAAGTTATATGAATTACAAAGGTGTCTTTATCTAAGAATTCAAAACCAAAAACTTTTTTTTCACGGGTAGTATTTTCGAATTCATGGATTGGTGTTTTCCCTAATGCTCGACCCTCAATGGACCAATGCCTAGGGTATGGAGTCTGATTTTATGGGGAGTGGTTGAAAAGGCGCCATATTTTGTACAAAATACTCTATAGTTGGAGAAGACTTTGAGGCATGTTCAGATGTTGAAGGTCAAAGGTAGTCAATAACTTGAAGGAGTGGAATTGGAGTTCCAACTATAGTTGCATTGTTTGAGAATATATCTAAGTTCTCAACTAAGAGTGCCCTGCAAAGAACGAAGAGTGATAATTTAGCAAGGAGTTTTAGTTGGGAAATCAAGAACTGAAAGATGGTAGTGGTAAAGAAAGGGGCTTACGTGAAGTTGTGTAGCATCTTGCAAGAATAGTCCTTGACGCAAATAATAGAGCCCTTCAGTAAAGCCTCTTCAATGACAAGATCTTTGAATTTGTCTGGTAGTAGTGCAAAATGGGTGTGCACCATCAGAGAGTTGCAGGAGATATTCGCTACACGCAGAATGGGGTTATTGGATAGAATGTACAGATGTAACTTGTAAGTATGGATCTATAATACACGTGCCTACAATTATCTTAGCAAGCGTGCTTGTCGTTAAAGTCACCATCGTGAAGTACAATCTTAAAGGAATGAAGTAGCCTGCAACTACATTTAAATTTGGTCCAATAAGGTTGTGTAAGATTAAGCATTTGTGTAATGAAGATAAATTATAGGTGAAATAGTTTGAACAGGGTATACTCAAATAGATTTTATGTTTTAAATAACAACACGTTTTTAGATAAGTTGTTGATTTACCCTTCTTATTGACCCCTAGTAGAAATTAATTGTGAACGAGGATATAGGTTAGTTTGTTTTTCATATAAAAGTGCATTGTATACCATAATCTCTCTATAAACAAGCCAATTGAATAATACACAAATTGTGGAAAAGTACATTCTTCTAAGGAAAGCTTATTTGGAAGACATTTATTTATTTATTGTAATAAAAAAGTACATTCGCGTCTATAGATAGGTTACATAGTGCGGAAATAGAAGTTTGTCTATTTACATTAGATTATCTGTATAGATGCATGTTCTTGAACTACTTAGTGGGAAGGTAAGACAAGTGATTATTTTTTGTTCAAGTACATCTCATATGCCTGAACTATAGAGGGTGTTGCACCACTTGTGTAATGTCGATCATAATACATCTCTTTACTGAAGGTGCAAAGGCCCTCCAACTCAATATAGTTATCTTGAAGTGTAATGACATCTTTTCCTTCCACAAGTGGGAATTGGCATTCAGCTTTGAAGTTTTGTACAATATCATGGCAATTGGCTGACAAAATCGAAGATAGAGACTGAACATTAGTTGCAAGATTTGTTGGCTGATTCACTAAGCAACATGATTCTTGCAGTACCTGAGAACAACGAATGTAAATATTGTGTTAGTAGCAAGGCTAAAAATAAGCATGGTAGGCACAATATCAAATGTCATCCTACATAGACCTAAAGTGGACTGGTATTGTATTATGCATGTGTATTATAAAAAGTAAAATAAGCAACAACAAATGGTTGGGTGTTATGATGTTTGAAGATTAGATATCGGGTAGTAGAGACTAGATGAAAAGTAATAGATTGCTTGGGTCATGGTTTACCAAATTAAATTAAGTCGTATGCGACTAGTATTCAATTTTGTATGGGATATTTCATTCTTTGTTTAAAAGCATAGCTACATCTCCACAAAAATGGTTTCAAGGAATTATTATACTATCTAAATGAAATTTTGTTTGGAAACTATAAGTAGAATAATTTGTTAAAAGTGCAATGGCATATAGATTATGGCATTAAAAACTTGTTAAGGATGGTATGTTGTGTACAAACTATGACACCTTTAACAGCTGTGTAGGCCAATTTGTTGATTCTGAAATCAACTTGCTTGTTCCTATAGAGCAATCAAACAAGTTACCATTTAAGGTAAGTAAAAGTGATATTGTTATAAATTGCATGTGTTTCAGATTTTAGAAATAATCTTATGTAATGCACACGAATTTTTAAACAATTTTGTTAAAAGGAAAGCCATAAAATTAAATTAAGGTTAAAAACAAATTATGTTTTCATGCTTTTTTTTGTTAAAAGTTATATCTTGTTAAAATAAGCCATAAAATATAAATTAATAAAAATTATATAAATTGTATTGTAATATAAAATATATAACCCACCTAATCTATAAAAGTAAAAATATTATTTTTTTCCTGTTCATTTTTTGGCGTAGATTCTCGGCCATAAATAGGCTTGATAAATTCTTGTTCACATCACATTTTTAAAAATATTATTTTTTCCCTATTCAGTTTTTGGCATAGATTCTCGGCCATAAATAGGCTTGACAAATTCTTGTTCACATCACATTTTGTAGTTGAATCTACTCTAATCCTCAATTGCAGTGACATTCTTTCATGGTATTCACTAAAGGACATGTGTTCACAATTTTACTAATTATTGTAGCAAGCATACTATTTACTTTAAACTAATAAATAACTAAAGTTTTTTATGGTCAGACCTAATTGAATAAACCAACATTACCATATTTTTAAAAAAGATCAAAATAATATAAGCATTACAATGTTGTATCCTCATTATCTTGTAGATTTCTTGTTCAACAAGTCTCATCATATACGAACAGATGCCCAAAAACTAATTACATGTTAAGTGATATCCTTTATCAAACATTGAAAAACCATTCCAAACTAATTACATAAACATCTATAACAGCTACAGTTAGCCATGGAACATTAACATCAACAAAATCAAAAGATACATTTGAAAAAAAGGCATTCACTCACCCAGTGATTATCTCAAATTAAATACACCATAAATCTAAAAAACATTTGCACTCATAAGTTTTGATAGCCTCGTCTAAAAACTCTCGAATAATATTTCGCAGGCACAAGGAAAATAAAAATTGAAAAAAAACAATTGCATGAATTGTTGGAAGTGATCCATGACAGAAGCGGGAAGGCCAAGAAGCACATTAATGCTTTGGCGTTGGCTGCCATGAGAGAAGAGAAAGACTTCTTTAGTCAATTTTTGGTTGTCGTTTTACTTTGTTTGGAACAAAAAAATTATTAAGACCACAATCACAATTTTTTGTTGAAAATAGGTTATTAACGTCCACCAACCCAACATGGTTATTGTCAATGTTATTGCCAATCCTGGACTATCAAATTCCACTACAAAAGTTTGATTAGAAGGCATCCCATTATTGGTAGAATTGAACATACCAAGGTGTTGACTGCGCAAGGATCCCTCAAAGCTTCTAGAAGTTGTCACCATTTCTTTGCAAGGCGAAACATTCACATTAGTAGGTGAAATCGTCTTTGGACTGCCTTTGTTAATCATTGATAACTGGTTTCAGATATCTTTTTCTCCTTTCATCTAATCTTTGCATACATGACTTCTTCCTTAGATTTGGTTGAATCGAACCTCTCTTCATCCTCATTGTATGATGGGCTTGAAAAGCGCCTCGACTTAGGCATTAAGTTTTTGGGGTATTATATTTATAGGTGTAGGAGTTGGAAGCTCGTGAAATTTTGGCCTCCAACTAATAAGTAGGCTTGATGCAATTTGCATTTATTGTCAAGAAATTAATTGAGGAAGACTCCTTAATGATTGGGAATTCCAATATCTGAATCCCTAAAATGGAAAACATATTCCCACTTGAATGTTATAAACTAAAAGCTTCACAATTCTAGTTATCACTTGAGCTCTCTAATAGTTATAAGTACATAACATGTAAGTACAATATATATATATATATATATATATATATATATATATATATATATATATATATATATATTTTTATTTTTTTATTTTTTTTTTATTTTTTTTGTTTTTTTGTTTTTTTTTGTTCTTTTTTTTTGTTTTTTTTCTTTCTTTCTTTCTTTTTTTTGTACTTTTAGAAACAAATTAACATGTTTACACAAACAAACAAATCATTTATTAAAAAGTCATATTCTTTACAATAACCACTTTATGCAAGTGGACCAAAAGTACAAAATTAGTCAAATTACAAATACAAGAGAGCGGTTATTGGTCCCTAGACTCATTCAAAACGACCGGTAACTTCAAAGAGAGTAGAAAATACTAGTTTATAAATCACCTCATCGTGTACATGAGCCAGCAATATTATGTTTCAGAAGGTAGAGAATAGCATAATTGATGTCAGCATCATGCACGTAAATAATCTAGTAGAGCACTGTTCTTCCAAGGACTCCAAATGACAACATTCAATACGAAATGTTTTATCCATTGAGAATACCTAAAATAAAGTAACAATAATGAAAATAATGAATAAGTATGCCAACATAATGATGCATACACATATATATTGATGTACATACATATACATAATGATGCATACATAAACACAATTGTGCTTGCATATATATAATTCTGACAACTTACACATAATTATGCAATCGTGCACACAATTATGTTTATGTATCAGAAAATATCAAAAATTGAGCCAAGCCTCTAGAGATAATGTTTGGATTGGTCGTCTAAATCCCTAGCGCAACTTTTTCCGAATTGTGAGAACAACCACATGCTTGCCCACCTTCAAGACCCATTCAAAACGATCGGTAACTTCAAAGAGTAGAAAATGCTAGTTTATAGACCACCCCATCATGTACATGCAAGCCAACAATATTATGTTTCAGAAGGTAGAGAATAGCATGTTTGATGTCAAGCATCACGCACGTTAAATAATCTAGAGCACTATTCTTCCAAGGACTCCAAATGACAACATTCAATACCAAATGTTCTATCCATTGAGAACATTCAAGACCTAAAATAAAATAACAATAATGAAAATAATGAATAAGTATGCCAACATAATATACTGATGTACATACATATACATAATGATACATACATAAACACAATTGTGCTTGCATATATAAAATTCTAGCAACTTACACATAATTATGCAAACGTGCACACAATTAGCCATATCTCTATTTTTCACATAATTATGCAAACGTGCACACAATTAACCCTATCTCTGGGCACTATTAAGAAGTACAATGGTGGTTTATTTCCTCTAATTGAAATATTTGATGCCATCATGAATAGATTAAATGAAGAGCTTTTGGTTTTCTTTCCCAACTTAAATAAGAAATATATTTGAAGCACAATGGTGGTTCATTTCCTCTAATTGAAATATTTGATGTCATCATGAATAGATTAAATGAAGAGCTTTTGGTTTTCTTTCCAACTTAAATAAGAAATACATATATAACTATATTTATATGTCACAAAAGAGGAGGCTTAAATAACAAATTAACTATTCAAGAAAGAAAGAGGAAGGTAGGGAGAAACACAGTAAGAGAAGAATTTAAATAACCAGAATTTATTGCAATCACTAAGTCAAGGAAGAAATTTTCTAGTAGGAAATACCTGGTCTAGAAGAAAGTGCAGCGCAATGACTCTCCAAGAAAAGTTGTAAGTAGTTTCAACTTAAGGCACATATAAATTTAGAAAGAGCCAACAAGGTATTTGTAGGGCTCCTAAGTTGCAAGATTTTTTGGGAAGTAGCCATCTTATTAATCAGTAAGCCTTTGTATTAAAAGTTGTGGACCATATATGTCATGTCAACTTCAAAGAAAGCACAACATGGCTCTATCAAACTGGTGACTAGTGGTTCATCTCAATGAAAAGATGTCCATATCCACCACATGGTATAAGTGAATAACATGCTTTTGAAATGAATGTCAATCAAGTGTCATTAAACAAGATGCATCAACCAAATTAATGCTTTATCAAACTAAAGAGATGGTTTCATCCCTACCCTTTAACTTCTTCATGCCAACAATGCCACATTATAGCAAGTCACATCAGTATATGCGAAGTCAAATCAACGAAAGACTTGTTCAGATAGCGATTGTGTAAGGTGGACGGCTAACAATGCCCTGATGGCAATCACTGGCTCTCGACCACTTCCAGTTGTCCATCACACAAAACAGGTCGGAGCATCTCAAAATGGAAACTCCTATAGTGTAATAATTATTTATAATGGACAAACAAGGTCAGCTACAACCTACACCTAATATTTGGTATGTGAGCAGCAAGAAACTCAACCTCTTTATCTCCACAATAGAATTCATACAAAAATCTATTACCAATAGAACCTGAAATCATCTAACCAACAAAGAATTCATACAAAAATCTATTACTAATAGAACCTGAAATCATCTAACCGACAGAGAATTCATAAAAAAGACTCTTAATAGCGTGAAAAGAAGTTGCACAATCAGAAATCAATTTCCACAAGGAAAGAAAAAAGAATTAATTAAAGATGGCCCTGCCAAGGTGCATGTATTGAATTAAATAAAATATCAACACAACTATCAACTATCAAAGAATGTAATCTATTTTGGGCCTACCCCCAAATGCTGACAGTGAACCGTGCTTCCCTTCTGTGAATCCAACTGTCCAGCAATAAGATGCTTCACGAGAATCATATTGCCCACTTCTTCAGTAAGCTACTTTCTACAATTATATTTTGTTCCTTACCTAGTATGTTATTGCTATGACAGTATGTAGATGCACTTAGGGAAAAACTTTTCTATGTTGCACGTTGCTGCTTTAGAATATCATGTCAGAGCTTAGGTGTTTCAGTCACATGCTACTCTTCTCAAACAAAAGTAGAGTCCCATAATGAGGAAATCAAAGAATCACGGCCAACCAGCAGTTAAAAAGAAAGCCAGCCACTTAGGAAATTCCATGTTTGGCTATAACAATGATGACAAAGCTATAAAAAACGTGTAAAAATGAAGAGAAATAAAAATGAGAGATTTCTTTGTAATAAATCAGTGCCATTAATTGATATTCCTTGTGAAAAGAAGAGAAATTTTAAAAAAAAAGCAGGGGTTACTTGGCATTGTGCTAAATTGATTTTTCATTAATTAATAAATCAACAATAGTACTCCAATGCAGATGTTTTCTTCCTGTACTAAAAGAACTTAGCAGCATGGTATCTTTCACTTAGCACAAAAGTCACAAACACAGATCACATAGTAGAAACTTCTTTTTAGAAATTTGTAGGCTTTGTGTTCTGAAAATGAACTTAGAAGCCATTTTAAGAAATTTAACTTTTTGAATTCGCCCCTTTCTCTTATACAGTCATCTAAAAGTTATAAACAACTGAAGAAAACCATTCCCACGTACTCAAAACTAGACATTTTTATAGCCAAGATAAGAAACTTTTATCAAAATTTGTTCTCATGTATGTCCTTCTTGGCAGTATGGAGAATGCCCAACTCGCTTTTGATAAATTCTCAGGATTAAAAGTTGCATTTCTATCGAATTCAGTGATCAAATGTTAGGCTACTCGTGGCCAATACGAAGAAGACATTATTACCAAATGAAAAGAAGTCAACAGACATGTACATTAAATTTTATGTTAAAAGCTTTGGAGTGCTTTTGTAACTCTGGAAGAGGGTAGAAAGACTCGAGATGAGATAGTTGTGAGTCTGTTTTTCATGTAGGGAATGGAATTTTGTGTTCAAGGCGTGCTTGAGCTGTAGGATCTTGAAGAGGGGATGGGAATCATTCTTATGCTAACATAACTGGTTTTACCTGGCTTAAGGGACGGGGAAAGACAGGGGAAGGGCGGAATGCCTCCCAGTGTTTCACGGTCTGAAAGTGACAATGAGATGATTGAGGTTTAGAGAGATCTAACTAGGACATTTAATACGACGGACTTAGGTCTTCCCCATTATCTCCTTTGTCTTTAATTGTAAAACAATAAAGTGATATTTTCATCTTTCATACCAAATATGAAAGCAATGCTTGAAATTTCCAGAAACAACTGGAGCACGATTTAGCTTTTAAAATGATCCAGACAAATCTACC